>JACEFZ010027553.1:10000-15000 GCA_014155875.1 Cepaea nemoralis | reverse complement strand
TATTCACATAAAGCTCTAAAGCATTAGCATTCTGGGGAAGGCCTCTTTGGGAATGGATACAGTCTGGCCGTGGTTTTTTGCACGTCTTCTCGTTTCTCAAACAGGGTGCATTTCGGCGGCATTTTCAGCTTCGGTAACAGCTCCAAATCACAAGGAGTCATGTCGAGAGAGTAGGGAGACTTTCTGGAGTCTCCTTGGCTAAGTGATAAAGCCGTCTGCCTCGTGATCCGAAGTCTGTGGGTTCGATTCCGGGCTACGTCTTTCGGTTCACGAGTGCATTTTTCTCTGAAACGCCTGGAGGTCGTCGCTGGAGCTACGGAGTTTGTGCGTTGTGCGACGCTTTCGGCCGGCCGCCCTGCGGAAAGAGACAGAACCATATGGGATAAAAACCTGGTCAATGACTCTCGACTTTAAAGACATTTTTTTTTTAAGGAAGACTTAATGAATCAACGGAGGTTTATGTTTAGCCAAGAAACTCGGATTCAGATGCAAAAAACAAGCTTGTGCCAGATACCCACAGATTCGTTGTTCGCAATATTCGCATAGTATAAATATGGTCATAGATTCGAATATGAGGACTATTATATGAGAAAAGAAAACTAACGAAAAGTATTATTTTTAAAACTGCTGTTAAAGAAAGTATTACCGAACGATATCAAGATAAGGCAATTTAAGAACTTGTACTCTGCATCAATAATCCCGTAGTTTCTTGCCAAAGGTTATGCTTTAGGAAAATATGGAGGGAGCGTTGCAAGAAACACACAGAGTTACATATGACTACACAATATAAAAGGGTAGATTGATTTTTAAAGCCTGTGTAAGTGCACAGCGAAGATGTAGAACAGAGTGTTGGTGACACATTACATCTGACTTGACAATTGATGATGATGATGATTGTTTATGTTAAAAACAAATGATACTTTAGCTGAAATGCGCTGTACATCGTTGTTGATATTGAACGAATGTGTAGAAGGTTATATCCACGGAAGTCTAACATTTACCAGAAAGTTCTTCTCATCACAAAGTAACGGCAAGAATCGACTAACATAACATGATGTATAACTCTGCAACATGCACCTGGCGAGATGCAGTGAAATATTCCAGGCAAGAAATCGTGCAATATTTTACTTATGGGTGTGTGTTTACATTCATTAAGGGAATAAATTGTTTTGATGATAAATACCATGTAAAACCTGACCCCCCCACCCTATTGCTGCATTTCCTGACATGTTCGTTGTGTGAACGAATTTTTACAAAGTTTATACAATGTGTCAGTTAGTTTTGATCCTGCTGTGTTTTAATTTTCAAGTACCAGCCAAAGATTTTAACACACCCATTGCTATATAGAAACCATGGCTACATAGAACCTGTAACTTTTGTATGTATGTAAAGCGTGGACGGTGAGCAGACAAGCTGAAAAAAACACCTTATAGCAGTGGAAACGTGGTTTCTGAACAAAATGCAAAGAATGCTATGGAAGGATCCCCCCCCCCCCCCCCCCCCCAAAAAAAAAATAAAAAAATAAATAAAAATAAAAAATTAGTAAGTCCTACAAGAGGCAAATGAGAACAGTAAACTGATTTGAGAAATTAGACTTACAAAGCCAAACTTTTCTTCGGCATGTTATGGGAAGAAATAATCTAGAGACCTTGGTGACAACTGGCAAAGGTTGAGGGGGAGAAGAACAATCGGAAGGGATAGAAGTAAATATCTGGATGGCTTAACATTATGATTGATCGGGACAAGAACACAGAGCTGATTAACGACTTCGATGATCGTGTCAAACGGTGGAACATGACTACCCACGCTTACCGGCATGGCTCATGATGACGGTGACTGTTATTTTTTGTTGTTGCTGTTGTTTATGATTAGCATTAAAAGTAGTATACACATGAAATAATGTATGGAAGAAGAGAGATAAGAAGGGTGAAATGTTACATGTGCCTGCCTGTCCAACCTTCACTCATTGAAAGTAATGTTTGATCATTCGTTCATTCATTGCTACTAAAAGAGTTTATACTGATGTCTGTCTAGTTGTCTATTTCTTGATATCTTTACCTGTCTGATTTTCTGTCTGAACTTCTGTAAAATATCGCCCCATAGCAGATACTGCCGTTGTAGTGTGGGGTGGTCTGTTTCTTTCCTCTTTATCTACCTGTATATTTGTCTGTCTATTGATTTGTCAGCCACTGCAAGACACAACCAAACTTACTTTAGTAAATACAATCAGATATACGGTAAACACATACATAGAATGTTTCAACACATATCTCAGTACTAGGTTTTATTGCTTTGTATTTTGTAAACATATTATTCTCAATACCAACCGAGACTTAGAAAACGTAGCATTGAACAAAGTCTCAAACCAAATCTAACTGGCGCGAATGTATAACCAAGGAGAGCTAACGTGTGGCTGTACACTACATTATCTAGAAAGCGTATGCTGCAGAACCCAACCACACATGATCAAATCTTAAGAAATTAAAAGAAAAATAAATCAACAAGTCTATATTTGATTAAGATTGTTTCCTTGATTGAAAATAATATGCAGAGGAAAACACAAGAAGAAGAGAATTCGCTTTCGATATGAATAATATGGGAAGGATATTATGAGGATTACTAGAAAGTGCCAGAGATCTGAGTTTCTGATGTGAGTTGTTTAAACACTTGTTGACTGGGCGAAGCAGTAGCCCTGTGGCTATAGAGCTTGCCTGTCAGTCTGATGACCATGCGTTTGAAGCCTCTTAAAGCGATGATTAAACAAAAAAAAAATTATTGACCTAGGCTTCAATGTCGAGCAAGTTTTAAATAGGTTCCATGACATGTTCTATAAAGTAAAGGCGGCCGGCGTGATATAGACCACATGACCCATCAAGTGCCCATTGATCTACACAAATATGGTGCCAGCACCATATACCCAACATGTCTCAAGATGTGGGAGAAAAGGTCCTTTACTGAAATGTATGGTTAAGAACAGCAGCTGCAGCAGTAGGACGAAGAGTGCCTCTATGGAGCATAGAAACAATGGAATCTAATAACAAACCAGAAAGAGGTTGACGCTTTGTTGTTTCTTTAGTTGCATATCCTTTACAGGATATGTCGCAGTCAACTCCAGCATTCTCTGAATGTTTGTGATTCCTGGGCAAGTTTACGTTCAGTAGCTTCCCACTGCTTTCTGAACGACTATCATTTATACCATTGTTTGCAAACCATACGCACGGCGATCTGCTTCCAAATCACCGGCAGCTGTGATTCAAACGCGGTATGTGGAATTACGAATTGCATTCGGAACGCCTTCACCACAGAGACGACTGTTTCTGTAGACACCAATTAATTGTGTCAATTGTCATGTTCCCTACATCAGATACACTGTGTTTTGTGTATATTATGTATGCATATAATTTGTGTACATAATTTGTGAAGGTAATTTGTGTATATACTTTGTGTATGTAATTTGTGTATGTAATTAATTCTAATTATTTGCTCTATGGAATATCAATCCGGTCATCTTTGTACCACGTGATACCAACCACGAGCCAATCAGGAGTTGTCTTATATTCGCGTGTAGCCATGTCGAAACTGGCTACGGTCACCCCTGTAGAGCTGGACACCTGGACATATTGTTTCACAGGTTTGTAGAGATAAAGGTGAAAGTTCTTTCCGTCTGCTTCTCTGTAAAATGGAACCGTCCGCAAACTCTGCCCAATGACCTCTGGTTCGGGAGATCGGAAATCTGGGGTACGAACGTTGTTGATTTCAAGGTAGAGCTCAGAGTTCTGTCCCTTGAATCGGGCATCAGTTTCCTGTTATTAATAAATAAAAAAAAAAATAATAGGCAGGCATTATATAAACATTTGACACATTTAAATAGGCTGCTCCGTGGCGAAGGTGATACGGACTAAGTTCGTAATCCCACAAACCCGTGTTCGAAACACAGCTGCGGGCGATTTGGAAGAAGATCGCCTTGCGTTAGTTTTGTATGAAATGGTATGGGTGCCGGTCGTTCATAAAGCAATGGCAAACTGCTGAACGTAAACTTGCCCAGGAATCACGAGCATCCAAAACATGCTGGTGTTGGCTTCAACGTCCTGTAAAAGATATGCAATTAACATTAACTTAACATTTAAATACCCAGGACAATCCTAATATCAGATAGAATTAGGTCAGCATGGCTGAATGAATAAAAGAACTCGTGTTTAAACATCCAAAGTGCTAATGCCGAGATAACGAGTAACCCTACATCGACAAGCTGGGCTGAAATATTGACTTCTAGCCCTTGACCTGGAGTCGTAAATTACAAGTACCTATGAAGTCAGAGTGGGTTCGCTTGATTCCAAGGGACATCGATAATAGGGAAAGCTAACCGACACGCAAAACTCAGTGTAGTGTATTAGACGTAGTAGCACGTGTATGGATTACGCTTGAGTTCAAATCTGACGGAAGATGCGTGGCAGAGATAAAGAGCAGAATAGGTCAAGTAAAAGCTGCATTTCAGAAAATAAAACTATCTTATGCAATAAGTCACTGTTATTAAATGTTAGAAAGAGAATACTGAAATGTTATGTAGAAACTAACTGTCTTGCTGTAGAGCAATGATCCATGGAATATGAATGAACACATTTTAAATAGCTTGAAGAATCGGAGTATTACTGAAAATAATTTTGTGAATACTCTAGATTGCCTGAGTAACTAACAACAATCACATGGAAGAGGCCAATGAAAGTAGAAACATTCAATACCACTATAACAAAGAGGGCAGTCTGCATTCTTTATTCATGGAATGAGAAGAGAGGCACTGGAAAACATCGCAACCAAAGGAAAGATTATTGCGAAAAGAGGCAGAGGCAAACAGAGAAGTGATGGAAGGGTTGAGACGCTGGAGTGGAGGAATATCAACAGCAGAGTTGATCCAGAACACTAAGAGGCGAGATCTGTGATCGCCCTCTCGAGATGATGTTGTTTATATACAAATATATGAGGGAAACAAGGGGTGAGAGGAA
>JACEFZ010027553.1:0-7500 GCA_014155875.1 Cepaea nemoralis | reverse complement strand
CTCTGCCGCACCGGATTGTATGAGCAATTTAACTTGGGGAGTCGGGGTAACGCAGTGGCTAGCGGGCTTGCCTGCAGCCTTATAGTCAAGCATTCGAATCTTCACGTGAATGGATTATTTACAGTTGTCGATTGAGCCTTAAATGGGTACCGGGAAATATAATGGGAAGTGAACAGGGTCACTGTGATACTGTCTACATCACCCATCTGGTGCCTGTTTGGTCTATATAAATATTAGTTATAAAGTTAGTTGCATATCCTTTACCGGATGTTGCAGTCAACACCAGCATTGGTTGCTGTTGTGATCTCTTGGCAAGTTTACGTTCAGTAGTTTGCCATTGCTTTCTGAACGACCGGCACCCATACCGTTTCATAAAAACCAACACAAGGCGGTCTACTAGAAATACTAGACTAGTTCTATACACCCAAGACCCATCAAGACGTGCAAAATGGCCCGTTATTTAATATGAGCTTATTGGGAAAAGCAGGCAAACCCTAATAAATCTCGTGTGCACATTGCAGGCGTTGAAAATCCCACATACAAGTACATGGTCAAGAGCATGCTAAATAGGCCGCTGTCAAAATTACATTTCAAAACTATAAAACAAGCCCACGGAAAAAAGGATATTTATAGAAAGTGTTAATTCTCGATGTTAGGCTCTTTTGGGTGATCGTCTGTGTTACGGAGTTCGTGAACTGGGCTATTTTTCTACGCGTCATCCGTTGGATTTCGGGCATTTTGGATTAGGGCGGTGAACACGTTTCACAATTTCCTGTCATACCGAGTCGAAGAACATCGTGACAGCTGGAAAGATCGAGGAGAAGAGAGGAAGAACAGACCAAGAGAAATGATGCTGTATGGAATGAGACGGTGGCATGGAGGAATATTATCTGTAGAGTTGATCCAGAACACCAAAGACCGAGACCTGTGGAGCGCCATGAACACCTACGCCAGCTGCCAGGGCACTTGATGATGGTGACCCAGTCGAAAGTTCGAAACCAACGGCTGGCGATTTGGAACCAGGTTGTTTTCGATCGTACAATGAGTTGGAGTTCTGAAAGGAATGGCAAATTACTAAACGTAAACAATGCAATCCATCACAAACAGCCAAAACATGCTGTTGTTGATTGCGACGTCCCGTAAAGACCATCCAACTCACTTTTTCACCGTTTGCAGGGGACTGGGACACTCATGAAAGTATCTGTGTGCAGCGAAAAATTGATCCTTTAAAAACCAAATCTCACCTGTCGCCTATTTATAAGGACAAGACAGAGACATTCATAAGTATTGATTGGCACTCATAAAAGTGAAAGAAAGACGTAGAGATTGGAGAACACACTATCCGTTGCTGTAGTCCTGCAGCTATTCGCTGACGTCTATAGGAAGTGACAGGTTCGAATTCCTGTTTGGTAACTATAGCTTTAAATTTTTATGTTAACTTGTATGTCCACTATACTCTACTTCTTTCTTATACATCTAATATCGCCAGTCAATATTTGTCAATTGATGTGATGACTTAGCGTCCTCAACTTAGGTTGCGCAGCATTTGATACTTCTGTCTTTTTACAAGAGGTTCTGACTATAACTCTTTACCCTGACTATTAAGAAGATGTCACAGAGAACTTAAATTGTGTAGTTTATATTACTTTTGAGGATCGGCTGGCCGAGTGGCTAGAACGCCGGACTCCCATTCGGGAGACCCGGGTTCGATCCCTCGGTAACTTGTGTGATTTTCTTCTGTCGGGGGCTAAAAGAGAATTCTAACCTGCACAATTCGCGGCAACTGCACTAGCCAGGCGGCCTTAATTCCTTCGGCTCAAAGATCCCTCTGCCATACACCGCAAGGTACTATGTTGGTAGTAAATGACAGTTTGACAGTTATATTGCTTTTCAAAATAGTTAGTTGTATATCCTTTACAGGACGTCGAAGTCAACCCCAGCGTTTTTGGGTGTTTGTGATTTCTTGGCAAGTTTACGTTCAGTAGTTTGTCATTGCGTTCTGAACGTCCGGAACTCATGCCTATGCATTAAAACCAACACAAGGCAGTCTACTGCCAAACCACCTGCAACTGTGCTTAGAACGTGGTATGCGGGATTACAAATAGAGTCTGTATCACCTTCGCCACAAAGTCGGCTTAGTATTCAATATAACCCCACTATAAGTGATACACTTATATGTCATCAGTGCTTGACCGTTAAATTACCACTGTAATAGAACGGCCTGTTTTTAACCAAAACCCGTGTTCACGTGCCCGTATGACTTATTCATCACTGTCAAAATGATTTCTTATGAGAGTTGTTTTTAATTACTGTTTTAAGATTTGGGAAATGTCTGGGTACTATGGTGGGTGTTGAAAAATCTCATCTCATCTCATCTCATCTTATTCCTCTTGCACCCTGAGGTGTCAAGGAGAAGCATAAACAGCGATAGAGTGCCCGTTTATGAGCTTCATGTATCGAGATTCCAATGGACTCTGCTATTCTCCATGTCGATCGTTTCCATGGTCGGCCACATCTTCTGCTTCCATTTCGTCTATATAACCATTGCTTGTTGTGTGGTATACTGTTAGTTGTTCTTAACCTTTAAACTTGCTGTTTTCTAATTAAATTTAGCGCTGCTATAACCATAACTTTAGTCTTGATTTCATCATTTCTGATTTTACATCAGCATTCTTCTCAGGAATCTCATTTTCGTTGTTGCAAATATTCTTTTTTTATTTTTCGGTCATTCTCCCCCGATGGTGTTTCCACCTTGTCGTGGTGGGGGAGCTTGAGTTTTTCAATGACCCTGAGAGCTATGCCGGCGGTAGCGTAGCTACCAGCAGGGCCTCCCAAGCCGGACAGGTCAAAGGGTAGAGAACAGACAAAGAGAAACACCCTGTTCATCCTGGTTTGGGGGTTGAAGCGTGGGGTTAACATCCCCACCTTTGTAAAAACCATTTTTGTTACGAAACAGAAACATGAGCCTCGAATTCGGACTGACTTATCTGGACAACGACCTTGGAACGTTAAAAGACTTTTGAGATTTGGAACATGGAATGTACGAACACTATATCGAGCTGGAGCGGCCGAAGAACTAACCCGGGAGCTGGTTGAATAATCAACGACTGGCAAGAGAAGGTCAACCAGAGAGATGAATGGAGACGGATTGTATCTGCAGCAAAGAACCTCAATGGCTCGGAACGCTGAAAAAGAAGAAGAATTTTTCTGTCATTGTCCAAGTTTTTCATTGGTAGCATAGAGTTGTTTGAACGATTGTGTTTTTGATTTGTTTAAAGTATTTACTGATACGTGTTTCTTCTTTACTATTGGTGCCATTTGTCCAATGAGTTGGTTGAAAGAATCTTAATATTCAGATAATTTGGAGCAACAATTCCAATGAATAGGGCATGTAGCGGCTTGCATAATAGCAGGCGAACTCGTTGAAGAAACAAGTGCATACTTCAGACAGTGTGAGAAAATATGCATACGCAGTTTCATCTTTCTCCTCATTCTCCCTCATAGTCAGGGTAAAGACATATGGCAGCTCCTCTTGGATATTTCATGTTTGCATTATTGGAACTATAAGAAGGAAACAGCCGACCTATTTTACTGGGCTAAAAAAAGTTCGGTTGATTCTTTTTCTCTCAAACTGTACTATGCAACGTATTATAAGTTGACCAATATTCCTTAAACAACCAAACAGTTGTACTTGCTTGAGTATTTCTGCCCAACACAGTTGTTTATATTTTATCCACTCTGCAACAGCTGTTACTTTAAATATTTCTGCATCAGCTGTCCTTTTAGTGTCTAGACATTTGTTAATGTTTGTCCACTCAAATATACTAAATGCCTGGATCTTTTCTCCGGGGCATGCCGGTGTGCTGGGGAATGAACAGGTGGACAGATTGGCTGGCTCTGCAAAACTTGGTGGAGTATTGATGCATGACAAGGCAGGCGTGGTTGCGGCTTGTGGGAGCACATGCACACCTCAGAGGAGCAAATGGATCATCATGGTCTGGCAAGAATGAGACAGCGAAGAGTGACGAGGGGATCTGGACGACGCTCGACGCTCAGAGGAAAGGCGAGACGGACATATAATCAGATTGCTACCTGTACTATTGGTGTTGGAACTCTTCATTGGCTGCTGAGGATGGGGACGGAGCACTTTTGGGAATGCCCCGAATGCTGTGATGTCGGTTCCTAGATCAAGCAATCAATCTAACATACTAAATATCCTTGGTTTTTATTTTTGTTAGTGCCTTCAGTTCTAGGTATATGTTATTATTTCACCACTCTACTGTGGTTGTTGCTCTAAATATTCCTGTTCTAGTTATTATTTGAGTTTCTTCCGCTGCAGATGATTGCTAATATTTCCCACTCTATCGTCGTTGTCACTTTAAATCTTCCTGCCATAGTTATTTTAACTGTCTTTCCCAGAGCTTTGTTAATATAATAGATTCCCACTGTTTCTCACTTATTATCGTAAATGCTCATGGTGTAGCTATTATTTGAACGTCTACAGTTCCAAGCAGTTGCCAATATTATCCCACTCTAACGTAGCTGTTGCTCTAAATATCATTGTTTTATTTGTTATTTTAGTGTTTTTAGTTTCGAAAAGTTGCCAATATTTTGCCATTCTAACGTCATTGTCACTTAAAATATTCATATTCTAATTATTTTAAATACAGCAGTCCCAGACTGCTGCTAATATGTTCCCAATCCGAAGTCCGTGTCACTTTACGTGTGTCTGCTCTACTTAACTCCACCAGTCCCAGAGAGTTATAACAACACTGAGTCCATATTGCGTCATACGTGCCTGGTAAAGAAACAGTTAACTCTATTATCACTTGTATGTGTCAGTAACGGTTCCTTAACTGATTCAGTGCCGACGGATAATATATCGACAAATGTGACTTCCCATCTGGTTATGTCCCACTTGTACAGAAGGACGATATATCTCCATACTAGGATCATCATAATATTTGTTTCGTTTCTCGGTATCTTCGGCAATTGTAATGCTAAGTTAATGAACATTTACATTATAATACTTTTTCATTTGATTCTGCACCATGTTTAGTCCAAACCTACTTCTTTGGCACTGAATCGGTTAATGTTAGTTATAGCCCATACAGCTTACATGTATATGGCATGGTTTTCACCAAATGTATTCCTAATACATTGCTAAAGCGAAACCATATTATTCTGCAGTTCTCGTGCTACTTCACAGACACAACAATACCAGGATTGTTACCATAAAACGCAAACCGTTACCTGGATATCTAGCTTGACCCGTAAAGTTGCCACATCCATGGCATGTAGAAGATCTATGGGTTTTCCCAGCGTAGAGTTCTTGTATGTGTCCATAATCAGCGCTGGAGTCCAAGGCCGTGTGTCCACAGACCATGTTATATGGTGATTTTCTGAAGTTTTGGCAGATAACTCGCCGTTTTCCACGAAGTAAAAGAAACTGCGCACCATTCCTGAAATAAAATTGATATTATTTTGTCTGTTTTTTTCCCCTCTGCCTCTTTTATTGTACTGTTTGTCACGAGCATAATTATAATCGTACTCTATTACAGCTAAACAACAGTCATGGTGATATACAAGAAACAGATTGTGCCTAAATGTACAATTAAAGTAAATGATGTTGTCTGGGGCAAGTGCAGAAATTTAAATATCTAGACACGTCGATAACATTAGATGGAAGATGCATCAAAGAGATAAAGAACAGAAAACAAACACAAACAAAAACTGTATTATATCAAATGAAGAACAGTTTATGCAATAAGTTCTTTTCATAAGAAGTTAGAAAAATAATTCTTGTGTGTTACAAAGAACGAGTTTTAACATACGGCTGCGAATCCTGGATAGTTTGTAAACAATGGTGAAAATCTCCAGCAGCCTGGAGATGTGGCTATATAGAAGAATGCTGAACATTCATTTGACAGCCAAAATGAGCAATCTGGGCATTTTGACGAAGGCTAAGTCCCAAGGACAACTTATCACAAACATCAGAAAGAGGCAATCTCCATGTGTTGACCACATAATGAGAAGACCAAAACTGGAACATGTTGTGACAACTGGAAAGATTTATGAACAGAGAGATAGAGGAATACAGCGCAAGATAATTCTTGACAGTCTTGTGTCTTGTCGCGGTAAGATGTCCACACACGAATTGACCCAATCCGTCGGGGATCGCAATTTGTGAAGCATGATCGCCCACATAAGCCGACAAGACACTTAAAGACGACAGTAAATTATTCTCCATCTGATTTTCAATAAGAGTGCAGGCATATTACGATACATGGTGGTTTTCTTTCTTCTTGGAAATGCAATATTTTCTTAACATACGTGTTCTCTTCTACTGCACTTCTTTGATACAATAATGTGCATTGTCTAGACACATATAAAACATATGAATTCCACCAAATTGCACTCATCATCATCAAGTGCCGTGCCGGCTGGCGTAGGCGTTCATGGCTCTCCATAGATCTCGGTCTTTGGTTTTCTGGATCAACTCTGCTGCTGATATTCCTCCATGCCACCGTCTCAATCCATCCAGCATCACTTCTCTTGGTCTACCTCTGCCTCTCTTCCCCTCGATCTTTCCAGCTGTTACAATGTTCTCCAATGCCTCTCTTCTCATCACATGACCGAGGAAAGCTGTTTGTCTCTGTCTTATTGTTGTATATAATGTTCTAGTTTCATTAGCCTGTTTCAGGCAGTCGTCGTTAGTTACTCTGGCAGTCCAAGGAATTCGCAACATTCGTCTCAGGAACCACATCTCTGTTGCTTCTAATTTCTTCCTAATTTGTTCATTACATTCCAAGATTCACTGCCATACAGCAAAAACTGGTTCTACATAGCATTTCAGCACTCTCTTTCTTACATTCAGTGACAGTGACTTATTGCATAAGATACTCTTCATTTTATGAAATGCGGCTTTTGCCTGCCCTATTCTGCTCCTAATCTCTGTTGTACATCTTCCATCTGATGTTATAAATGCCCCTAGGTATCTAAAATTATCAACTTGGTTAAGGATTTTCCCTTCTATTTCTATGTCACATTTTGGTGTCACCATTTTCTTTGATATTACCATTGTTACTGTTTTCTTGATATTCAAGTTGAGTCCTTTCCTTGCACTCTCTGTTACTACAACGTCTAATAATTGTTGTAGGGGGGAATTATCCGCCACCAATACTGTGTCATCTGCATAGCGTATATTATTTATATTTAACCCCAATATTTACTGGCATCTCTTTGATCTCTCTCATTATTACTTCGCTATACAGGGAGAAAAGATCTGGTGACAAGACACACCCTTGTCGTACTCCTAGCTTTATCTGTTTCGTAACTACCCTCTTTATTTCCCATTTTAATTGCTGCTACTTTGGTTCCAGTAAATATTCTTTATTATTCTTAAATCTTTTCCATCAGTGTTGATATCTTCCAACATTTTAATCAGTTTCAATCAAATGTTTTAAAAACTATAAACCAAATATATGTCCCTCTGTTTCT
>JACEFZ010027552.1:0-181663 GCA_014155875.1 Cepaea nemoralis | reverse complement strand
TTCAGAGAAACGGCGTAAATGGGTGCTCCATAGGAGCAGCCTCGCCCGGTAGGGATAGTCATGTGCACCAGGTGACTCCAGACCGTCAGCAGGCTACTAGGTGCAAAAGATTATTATCATTAAAGGTAGGAACCTGGAATGTCAGAACAATGAATGCAGATGGAAAATTGGATAACATCAAACAAGAAATGGGAAGAGAGAATATTAATATATTAGGAATGTGTGAAACCAGATGGAGAGGGGCAGGGATCAAGACAGGAGAGGATTGTAAGATTATTTATTCTGGAGGAGAAGAACGGCAAAGAGGTGTAGCCATTATGTTGGATCGGCAAACATCAAATTCTATTAAAGGTTATTGGGCTGTGTCAGACAGAGTTTTATTAGTAAAATTAAACGGAAGACCTTTTACAATAAATGTCATTCAAATATATGCTCCAACAAGTGAATGCAGTGAAGAAAGTATAGATGAATTTTATAATGACATGGAGCTTGCTTTGAAGAAATGTAAAAAATCAGAAATAAATATTATAATGGGTGATTTCAACGCAAAAGTGGGAAATCAAGGCGATGGATGCAGTGTGGGCAACCATGGTTTGGGAGAGCGAAACGAAAGAGGATACAGACTTGTAGAATGGGCAAAAGAACAAGAAATGGTTGTAGGAAACACCTGGTTTAAACAACATCCTAGAAGATTATGGACATGGAAGAGTCCAGACAGCAGGATTAAAAATCAGATAGATTACATCCTGATTAGCAGAAGGTTTCGAAATGCGCTAACAGTCGTAAAAACAGTTCCCAATGCAGACTGTTATAGTGATCACAGATTAATTACAGGCAGACTGAGGGTAAAGTTAAAGAAAGTCAAGTATACAACCAGAAACACTAAATATGATTTGTGCAAATTGAAAACTGACAAAGAAATACAAGATAATTTTAACATAGAAGTAAAGAACAAATTTGATATATTGTCTGATCTAGAGATCCTATTTCAAGATGTGGATGATCAATGGGAAATGTTGAAGAATTCAATCAGTTTAGCTGCAGAAAAAACTATTCCAAAATTAAAGAAAGTGGGTCGTCAGACATGGATGACTGAAGAAATTTTACAGCTAATGGAAACAAGAAGACAGAACAAAAATAATCCTGCCAAATATAAAGAAATTCACAGAAAAGTCAGAACATTATGTAAGGAGGCAAAAGAAGCATGGCTCGAGAAAAATTGCATAGAAATTGAAACACAACACAACAGTAAAAATACCAAACTAATGCACAAAAGAATTCAGGAGCTTACTAATCAAAGAACACATACATCAGCAGGCTCCCTAAAGACAAAAGATGGAAAAATCATAATAGAAAAAGATCAGATTTTACATGTATGGTCAGATTATGTGAAAAACCTTTATGATGATAACAGAGAAGAACAGTATGATATTCAAAATAATAATGAAGGACCATCAATTTTGAAGATGGAGGTTCAGAATGCTCTTAACCATATGAAATCTGGCAAGACCCCCGGTTCAGACAGCATCACAACAGAAATGATTAATGCTTTAGAAGAATACGGAATAGATAAAGTTACCAGACTCCTGAATACCATATATGATACTGGAGATATACCTCATGAATTATGTAATTCTGTATTTATTGCAATCCCAAAGAAATCAGGAGCCTTGGAATGTGATCAACATCGAACAATTAGTATAATGAGTCACATCACGAAGATTTTGCTAAGAATTATCATGCAAAGAGTTAGGAAGAAAATACAACCTGAAATAGGAGAGGAACAATGTGGGTTTGTAGAAGGCAAGGGTACAGTAAATGCTGTGTACATACTGAGAACAGTAATTGAACGTTCTATAGAAGTAAACAAAGATCTACACCTCTGCTTTATTGACTACACAAAGGCTTTCGATAAAGTGAGACATGTCGACATGATAAGGATGCTTGAAGATCTACAAATTGATGGAAAAGACCTTAGACTTGTAAAAAACATATATTGGAAACAACAAGCTGCCATAAGAATTGATAATGAAGTAGGTCAATATCAGCCTATTAAGAGAGGTGTGAGACAGGGATGTGTAATGTCTCCAGATCTTTTTTCCCTGTACAGTGAACATATTTTCAGAAATATAGAAGATATGGAAGGAATCAACATTGGGGGACGATACATCAATAACATTAGATACGCAGATGATACAGTCTTGATTGCAGACAATGAACAGGACCTGCAAAATTTAGTAGATGCGGTTGTTGCACACAGTGAACAACTGGGGTTAGAATTGAATTGTAAGAAGACACAGATTATGGTCGTCACTAGGAAGGAAGAAATACCACAATGTAATATACAAGTAAATGGGCATATTCTTAAACAAGTGAATCGGTACAACTATCTCGGAACAGTCATAACATCTGATGGGAGATGCCTTGAAGAGATTAGAACAAGAATTGCCATGGCGAAGGTAGCCTTTTGCAAGATGAAAAACATACTGACCAATAAAAAGATATCAATTGAAACGAGAAAAAGAGTGTTGAAGTGCTACATAGAACCTGTACTTTTATATGGATGTGAGGCGTGGACAATGAGCAGACAAGCTGAAAAACATCTGATGGCTGTGGAGAATGTGGTTTCTGAGGAAAATGCAAAGAATACCATGGACAGATAGAAAAACCAATGAACAGTCCTTCAAAAAACAAAATGAAGATCGTAAACTGATTAGAGACATTAAATGTAGACAGTCAAAATTGTTTGGGCATGTTATGAGAAGAAATGAATTGGAGAACTTGGTGACAACTGGCAAGATCGAAGGGAACAGACCAAGGGGAAGACCAAGAATTAAATACCTGGATGGCTTGGCCACGTGGCATGGTCGAGACAGAAACACGGAGCTGATCCACGACTTTGGTGATCGAGTAAGATGGCAGAACATGACCGCCCACGCTTATCAGTATGGCATATAATGAATAAATGAATAAGACATATCAGTGGTTCTATACGACATAAGAACTGAAGTAGATCTACTCTGTTCTGTGGCTGCTAATCATCACTAACATGTTCCTGGCTCACCCAGTCACCTCCACTCTACCATGCTAATTAAGCACATTCTACCAAGCTAATTACTCACACCCTACATGACTTCACAGAACGAGGGTTTTCCCTCTACTATGTAAATTACGGCTGCCCTCTCTGGCGAAGAAGTTGCGACCTTCTCCGTAATCCCCTACATACACAAGGAACACAGCTGTGCGAGTTTCGGCAGCGGATCGCGCCGCGTTGTTTACTTACGGGGTATGTGAGCCGGTCGCTCAGAAAGCAATGGCAAACTACTGAGCTTAATCTTGCCAACAACAGCTGAAAAAAATGCTGGTTTTGACAGCAACGTCCTGTAAGGGATTGCAACTTTTAAAAAAAAATGTAAAGAAGATTATTACTTGTCTTTTACAGGACGACACAACCAACCCCCAGCATTTGCTGCTGTTTGTGATTTACCACAAGATGTGTACTTTCAGTAGTGTACCATTGCTTTCAAAGCGATAGATTCCCATACCATGGAAATCAAGGCCAGGCGGTCTGCTTCTTAATCGTGTGCAGCTATTTCAAACCCTCGACTCGGTATGTCGGCCAATTGTGAAATTGTGCCGCAGCGCCGGCACTATGTAAATTACTCACACAGAATTCGATTGTTCACACTCTATTATGTCAATACTCGTATATGATTTAGTTTCCCACTCCAGCGTCCGTGATTTATTCACCACACGTGTGATGCCTGTCTGCTGTAGAAGCGATGACTAATCTCTTAAGTAGTCCAGGCTCGGCTTCAGCAGTAATACGATCTCTACAACCACTGGCAGATGACGGATGCTTGACTCTGTGATGCCCGTGGAGGCTGGTGCTGTCAATTAGACAGGTTAGGTGAGCTTAGAGCTCAAGTGACATACAGGGGCGAAGAGAGCGACAAGACATGGGGTGGGGGTGAGGGGGGGGGGCGGCGCTATGTTGGTTTGTTTACAAGGATCGATCCAACCCTGCCGAAGTAGGAACACCGAGTTGTATTATGGGGCCCGTGAAATGCGGTAAACAAACTATGTACACGATCCTGCAACAGATATGATATATCACTTCGCTGAAGTGAAATATTTGCTATCTGGTATCAGTGTTCCTGCTTGTTTATTTTGGTACACAACCTGCCTCATCAGCAGCACCATGTCTCAGAGACTGAAATAATCTGGATGTATTAAACTCCATTGAGGTTCGCAAAGAACAATAAGTTAGTTAGTCGACAGATCATGCTCATTGCACATCAAACCATTCAGTCCATTAGTTCTCAGATCCCCTCCTCGGTAAATCCCGCAGCTTGTAGCGGCTCACTACACCAGTTATGTGTTGATTTATTAATTAATTAAAAATTATTACTTTGGCGTCCTGCATTGTGTTCTTGTTTGGCCATACCTTTTCAAACTTGCTGTTCTCACAGTTTGACCATCGTTGTGCTGTTCTCACAGTCTGACCATGGTTGTAGATTCACTGTTATCACTTAATTCTCGCAAACGTCTTACTTCTCGTAGAGTATTCAATATATCAGCCTGGTCCATGACTTGTCCACCTTCCACAGTAGCTTTAACTGCAAGCCTGTCAGCCTGCTCATGTCCTTGTACATCAGTATGCCGTGGCATAAAAATAAAACTAATTTTTGCCAGCCGTGTCTCACCAACCAATGTCTTGGGACCAACCCCATCTCTATCTAGTCAGTTAGTCAGTTAGTCGGGGTTCCAACTTCACGGGAACCCCATTATGCTCGGTTCTTGTGCCAGTGAATATGACACAAATTGCTCCTCACTGCCCAATATGAAAAGTGGAACAGACAGGAGTCTCGGCACACCAACAGCCCTCACAGGTATGTGCATAATGCCGCCACCAGAATGCCAACACAAAAGTCCTCCAAGCAAAATACAGTTCATCGACGATGGACTCGGCAGTCACAAGAAAGACTTCATTTACCGGAGTTTTATCCCATATGGCGCGGTTTCTTTCCCCAGGGCAACCCACCGAAAGCGCCGCACAACGTACGAACTCCGTAGCTCCAGCTACTACTCCCAGAAGTCTCCTGAAATATGCACTCGTGAACCGAAAAGGCAAACCAGTCAATTCAACGACAGCCGGGCGCCAGCATTCCGAACATGCAGTTCACGCAACACACAAGCGCGGACAGATGCAAAAGCATTCCGCGCAAATTTAACAGGTCGCAGTCAGTAGCAGGGCGACGAACCATGCACCACCAGTCCAACATGAGGAAAATGCAAATGCAAACCGTGGCCACAAGCATAAATACTCCAGACGCCTAAACGGTTCAAATGCCTATCCGCCATATTGGGGACAGGAAGTCCCTATCTCTATCTTCCTGAACATACTCATTGAGTCACTAAGGAAACATGCCCGAGTGAAGGTCTGTGCCTCTCGTACAACAACACTAAATGCAATTAATGTCGTTTTCAAGGTCACAAGAGGGGATGTAATAATACTCTCCTCATGGTTACGGTGAGCAGACATACTGTAGGGTGACTGCTAGTTCGGAGGACTGAGGATGCTTATATGTGTCCAGTGTGCAGTGACGTCTTATGATATAGCATAACAGAACATAACACCTGATAGTGAGTGAATGATAATTTTTTTATTATTTTTTTATTTTGCATATCCCTTACGCGGTTTGTGAGCCCGTATACCTGGGTTCGAAACACAGCGGTGCTGGTTTTTTCGAAAAAGGTATAGGAGCCGGTCGTTCAGAAATCAATGGCAAACTACTGAACGTAAAATTTGCCCAGGAATCACGAACAGCGAAAATGCTGGGGTTGACTGCTACGTCCTGTGAAGGACATGCAAAAATTTTTTTTTTTAATATTCCATACAGGACGTTGCAGTCAACACCAGCATTTTCAGCTGCTGTTGATGTACTAGGCAAGATTACGCTCAGTAGTTTGTCATTGCTTTCTGAGCGACTGGCTCAAATACCCCGTAAGTTACCGATGCGGCGAGAACCGCTACCAATTCTCGCGCACATCACGTCACTCACGAGAATATAAGGGATTACGGAGAAAGACGCTAACCCCTACATGTTTCGAACATTTTTCAATCATCAACGCTAGCCTATCCGACTCTGAAACGCTGGACAAGTACAAAAGTGCAAAAGTACGTGTACTGGCGAGCATTCAACCAATGACTGCTGGACAAGTACATACGTGCACTTGAAGCATTGACTGCATCACAACTGGGGCAGAGACTACTGGTCGTGTCGAACAGTCATTCTGGCCTGTTTGCTATTGACTATGAGATCAAGACACTCACATTGTCGGAAATGGTAGTGAGTACGATGGGATAAGAATCATCTTGACGACTCCCAGTGCGACATTTTACAGTTGGTGAGTTGTCAAATATATGACAAAATGTGCATGTACAGCTGATACTGTCTACGACTATTAGACTTGCCGCACAGGCGGAATATCTTCGAGTGTCTCTCGCATGTTCTACAGTTGTTGCTGTTGTTGATGATGGCAGCCCTTTGATGGTTATGATGATGCTAATTATGTTGTTTTGGTTAACTTTGATGTTGATGATAATTGTTGTTGGTCATACTGTGGATGGCAGGTCCGCATGGCCGAATGGATAAGAACGCGTGTTCTTAAACATACGGTGTGCTGATGCCAAGGTTAGCGGTTCAACCCCTACACCGGATAGCTGGACTAAAATATTGACCTGTCGTCCTTGACTTGGGGACGTTAATTACAAGTACCTCTGAAGTCTGAGTGGGTTCGCCTGGTGACGAGGGACACTGTTAATAGGGAAAGCTAATCTACACGCAAAATTCAGTCCATCACTACTATAACTAGTGTGTATGGACTACGCTTGAGTTCAAAGCGAGCGAGCGCAAAAAAAAAGAAAATACTGGTGATGTTTACGCTCTTGATATTATTGTTGTGGATTGAGGTGTTATTAATGAAGCTGTTGATGATACTGGTGTTGCCTGTCGATGAAACTGCTGTTGATTATGTTTCTGGGGTTGCTGTCGTTTTGATGTTGCTGATATTTTATTCTTTGTAACTGTTTCAACTGTCAGTACTGTCATTGACAATGTTGTTGACTGAGTTGTTGAAGATGTTGCTGCTTTGTGTGATGTTAGTACTGTTGTGGCAGCTTCTGTGATATGGCTCTGTAAATCAAGTCCATAGATTGATACATGAATTTACTGACAGCTTTCTTCCACAAACAGAATGTCACGTATTTGTCACTATTTCTATTCTACAAGGAGCTGGCAATGCGAAGTATGGTGTAGTGCAATTCTGTGTGGTGCCTTCAAAGCCAGCAATGCACTAAAACGATGGTTCATTATGTAAAAGAAAACCATTGTATAGTTAACCCCTGAAACCAATGTCATCTTAATAATGTCCCTGTTTCAGTTAATCATCTCTTTATTTATTTAGCATTAAAAATAATGAGGCGTGTGTGTTGTGCTAGTACTTTATGCATCACATTTGTTGACAACTCTTGCTTTGTTAAACTATTTGTGTATGCGAGAGGAACAATGATAGTATTGTTTAGAAACGCAAACGTGAGTGTGAAAAATTACATTACTAGGAATTAAGCGTTGTGAAGATTCGCCCACATACGCACTTCGCGGTGGCTTTAGTCCAATTCTTAGTCATTATTGTCGTCGTCCAATTCTGTTTTTTGTCTTCGCCTTTGTGGCGTTTCTTTCAACGTGCATACATCACCTATGCATCGCTCTACTTCATTTGCGATATTATTTCTGCTTCTTCGTGTATTTCTTATTTTCTGCACATCTTCTTACACACACCGTATATACACGGCATCCTGGAGGCTGGACGGTCGCCTGTGGTACCGGTGGTGGTCTGGGATTAAATCTGTATCGGGGCGGTTTCCAATTTTAACAATTAACTTAGGCTGCCAGCCTAAAACGTGTAGCAGACGATGGGTTTGGGACGTGTGCAGGGGCCATGTCTTACTTTTACTTTCTATACACTTTATGCAGCGTGGCACTTCTCCCCATTCTTCCTCTTCCTCTCAGTTCATTTACTCCTTATTTTGTTTTAACATATTTCCCTCTAACTTGTGTACATCGTCTGCTAATATCTGCCTCTTAATTTTATTCTTGTTCTTAATCTAATTCTGCGTTCATGTTTCTTTTCTTTTTCCGTTCTGATCTGTTGTTTATTTAATTTTTTTTTAAATGTCTATCGCTTTATATGTCCACAATAAATGTTATTGGCATGACCATCCTCCCTCCCCTCTTCTAATCCCCCCCCCCCCCCCCCCCATACAAATACACAAACATACACACCTGTACCTTGCAGTCCTATTGGTAAAACATCATAAACATCCTAATGGCCGTTAGCTGACAACAGATGATACTAAACATTTGAGTCATGCGTCACCTTACTGATCGCTGCAATCAGGTTTTTGATGTCAGAGTTAAGGTCATGTGGTAGGTTATAGTCATATATTGCACAGTCTAGATCGTTTATTGAAACCATCCCAACCACATGCCATTGAAACCTTCTGACCACATGTCATTACAATCTTCCCAACCATTACAACCTTCTCAACCATTACAACTTTCCCAAACGCATGCTATTACAACCCTTTCCAACCATTACAACCATCCAAACCACATGTCATTACAACCTTCCCAACCATTACAACCTTCCCAACCACGTGTCATTACAATCTTCTCAACCACATGCCATTACAACTTCACCAACCATTACAACCTTCCCAACCACGTGTCATTACAATCTTCTCAACCACATGCCATTACAACCTCACCAACCATTACAACCTTCCCAACCATTACAACCTTCCCAACCACATGTCATTACAACCTTCTCAACCATTACAACCTTCCGAACCATTACAACCATCCAAAAACATGTCATTACAACCTCCCCAACCATTAAAATCTTCCCAACCAAGTGTCATTGCAACCTTCCCAACCACGTGTCATTACATCCTTCCCAACCATTACAATCTTCCAAACCACGTGTCATTACAATCTTCCCAACCATTACAACCATCCAAACCACATAACATTACATCCTTCCCAACCATTACAATCTTCCAAACCACATAACATTACAACCTCCCCAACCATTACAACTTCTCAATCAAGTGTCATTACAACCTCCCCAACCACATGCCATTACAACCTACCCAACGATATGCCTTTACAACATCTCCAACCACATGTTATTACAACCTTCCCAACCGCATGTCATTACAGCCTCCCCAACCATTACAACCTTCCCAACCACATGCCATTACAACCTTCCCGACCACATGCCATTACAACCTCCCCAACCACATGCCATTACAACCTTCCAGACCACATGCCATTACAACCTCCCCAACCATTACAACTTCTCAATCAAGTGTCATTACAACCTCCCCAACCACATGCCTTTACAACCTCCCCAACCACATGCCATTACAACCTACCCAACGATATGCCTTTACAACATCTCCAACCACATGTTATTACAACCTTCCCAACCGCATGTCATTACAGCCTCCCCAACCATTACAACCTCCCCAACCATTACAACCTTCCCAACCACAAGGCATTATACCACTGACATCATATGTGTGAGCCTGGTGCAATATATTTTCTCCCAGCCATTAGGCACCGGGCATTGTTGTATATGCCCATGTATTCATTCATGCCATCGCAAACTTTACGATCGCATCACGACAATCAATGATCAGCAATATTCCATTTATAAGCAATGCCCATTAAGAATGCGATTCTATGTATTGTGTATCCGGATGTATTGCGTTATGGCGTGCTCGATGAAACCTGCTGCTGCAAATAGCCGAGCGTTTTGGGAGAAATTGATATTAATTGAGTCTGGTAAATGTTGCCCAACGTTAATTTACCGGGAGCTTGGCATTAATGAGGTATTTAATTATCCTTACTAATCGACCAGTGGGTACGGTCTCTCTCTCTCTCTCTCTCTCTCTCTCTCTCTCTCTCTCTCTCTCTCTCTCTCTCTCTCTCTCTCTCTCTCTCTCCTGGAAGATTATCCAATAGAGAAAATATGAGTGTGAGTTTATCCCGATGTATACATAGTGGAATAGATGCGACTTTGTAATACGTGCACCTTGAATGCTTCTCTGCACTATGGGAAGATTATTAGTACATTTGTGGTTCATAACCCAAAAATGATCGGAGTCTTTTAGGGGACGTTTTTGCATAAATGGTGCATATATCTTTCAATGTTTCTGTAGGGACTCTTCCTGGCGAAGTGGTCAAGTCGTCAGCCTGGGGCTCTGAAGGTTGTGATTTCGATTCCGGGCCGCATCCTTCGGTTCACGAGAGCATTTTTTCGGAGTCTCCTGAGGGTCGTCACTGGAGCTACGGAGTTCGTGCTTTGTGCGACACTTTCCGGGCTGTGGAAATAGACAGAGCCATATAGGATAAAAACCCGGTGCAATGAAGTCGACCCTGTTTTTTCAATGTTTCTGTTCTCTAGTGTGTCTACTGTCATCTATTTTACCCTTGTCATCTCTAGTTGGTCCACTGACATCTACTCCCCCGTAGTCTCTCATGCTTATAGAACCAAATATGTATTTGTTTCTTGTGCTTGTCCAGCCAATTTTACGTTCAGTATATTGTACTTACTTTCTGAACGGCCGACGGACATAATAGTGTGCAAATCAACGCAGTGACCTGCTGCCAAGTCGCCTGTGGATGACTTTCAACCCGGTGTGTGGGGATTGTGAAATGACTCTCACTAGCCTCCAGACAACAGACGCCGGCGACCTCGCGATTACAAAAATGTAAATCTCACATACCACACTTCTGGTGTAGGAAAACAGCGAACGACAGTTTTCAAATTACTGCTAATAAAATCACCGATAGCTCTTAAAGTGTCATCCTCAGCAAGATTTCAGATATCATCGCACAGTCCTAAGATATCCTACCATGAGAAGCAGATACTCCACGATATGGCAGCAGACAGGAACTGAGAGGGCCTTCCCACACTTAAGGTTACCGATTTTCCTTAGTGTATTAGGAGTTAATTTTTCCCGATATTGAGCTGAGTTGAACTAAGTACTGACATCACTGCACTCAGGACATTCTCATAAGGGCTCCGTCCCCTCGTTCAACAGCCTCCAAATTTGCACAGCTTTTGCAGATTATTTTGGTGTTTGTGCTTTTGAGGATCTGCAAGTATGTTTGTGTGGAGTAAAATACAAGGACATATCGAGTGTTATGAAGCAATACTGTGTTTCAGAAAATCAAAACAATGTTTTCCCGTAGTGAATTTTAATAATGAAGACACAAACAATAGATTGCTAGATTTATTGCCTGACATATTTCGCTGTATCTCGTCTGGTACGTACTGCAGAATTCACACAACATAAAGTAAAATAACTAGATAAATCCTTCAAGCTGAAATACCTGATTGGATTGACAAGATACTACACATGGCGATGGTAGCCTAGAAAGACCGACACACAACAAATTTCCCACTTTGTCGATTTCACGGCACGTGCTGGAAACCGGCCATTTGATTGAGAGAGAGAGAGAGAGAGAGAGAGAGAGAGAGAGAGAGAGATAGAGAGAGAGAGAGAGAGAGAGAGAGAGAGAGAGAGAGAGAGAGAGTCTATCCCGTGTTGTTTAAGACACAAAATAGTCGCTTGTTAGAGTTTCCAGAAGCCATAATGATTAATCTTCCTAGGCCAGTTTTGTGCAAACAGAAAGACATGATAGTCAGTTTAAATTACCGCGGTAGACAAATGGCAGTTCTGTTCGAACATGTGTACATTTTCAGTTAATCTAGTTATTTTACTTTATGTTGTATGAATTCTGCAGTATGAACCTGACGAGATGCAGCGAAGAATGCCAGGCAATAAATCATGCAATATATTGTTTGTGTCTTCGTTATTCAAATACAGTGGAACCTCGGTTTTCGTCGATAATCCGTCGACAACATTCGGAGAAATCCGAAACTGACGAACAATGAGGCAATTATTTCCATATGAATCAATGTAAATCCAATTAATTCGTTCTAGACACTCCGAAATACATATAAAAATACACAATTTATAGAGAATACATATAGTTTTTAACACTAAAAACCTATAAGAAATGAATATACAAGGAATATAAAAGACGTATAAAAAATAAATGAATATTTAATATGACATTTGACTTTCTGAAGACTCTTCTTGGCTTATGGAAGACGGTGAGGAAGGGAGAGAGAGGTGCAGCTATTATTGTTTGGAAAGGGAATTCCCCTCCATAAGTACCTTAGATATCAAGACACTATCTGTGGTCAATTCCCTTCTTGGTTTTCTTGTCTTTTGTAAGCCAGTGCGCCTTTTGAATCTTTCAAACCACCCTCTGCTGGCCTTAAAATAATTAAGCACACCAGGACTCGTCCTGGGCATTTTCTTAATGAGATCGGCATGCAACAGCCAGGCCTTTTCACATATGATTGCCTCCAAAACAGAATCGCTATCTAACTGTTTTTGATTTATCCAAAATAAAAATAACCGTTCGACATCTTCATTTGTTTGCGATCTCTGTTTCGTTAGCACATTCACTTCTTTCGCTACATTAGCCTCCTTTAGTGTTTCCCTTTTGTTATCGCAACAATGGAATTTATCGTGGATGGCGACTTCTCGTACATGAGGCCGATTTCAGCAATCTTAATAAATCTCTCGTATTTTTCAATGATTTCCTTCTTCAACTCGATCGTGTTCCTTGCCTTCCTCTTCGAAGGGCTACTGGAACTGGAAACTTGCTTTGGCCCCATGATGGAGCTAGAAGAAAAGGATTAACTTATTAGCAAGTGATACTCACCCAACGAGAAACAACACCAATCTGAGCAGAAGAACGCTCGGGTCCCTTTGTTTTCACAAAATTAGCAACGAGGCCACGTGGCCACGCCGATGAAATCCGAGGCAACCGACATAAACCGAGACAAATTGTTCGCGGAAAAAAAAAAATTGGACGAAAACCGAAGTCGACGAAAACCGAAGTCGACGAAACCTGAAGTAGACGAAAACCGAAGTCAACATGAACCGAGGTTCCACTGTACTGTGTTTGTAAAGACAACATGAGGAGACAACCCACCCCAGCACTCTGTGATTATCTCAATCTCTCTACAATAACGTTCGTGTGTATGCGTCACTTCAGCTATTAGTTGTAGCCTATATATTAAAACGAAATAACGGCCTTCTGACATCACAACATACACGAAGAAAATCAATTGATAAGAGGCAAGTAAAGGATTATATACACGACGATTACTCAGCCGATAATCAATTTAAAGAGGCATGTAATCTGCATTCATGTAGAAAGCCTGGCAATATAATGAATAGAGCTCGGGTATTTTTACCCAGTTCTAAACAGTACTGGGAATGGCTAAGCTTGCCATCTGTCAATTTATTTTAGGCTTCACATGTAAACTATACGACAAAACACATACCACAATATACACACAGACACACACACACACAGGAGAGAGAGAGAGAGAGAGAGAGAGAGAGAGAGAGAGAGAGAGAGAGAGAGAGAGAGAGAGAGAGAGAGAGAGAGAGAGAGAGGTGACATATACATAAAGAAAGATTGCGAAATGCGGAATGTTACAAGTGGAAGCCATAAGGCAGGCCAGACAAGAACACATAAATAGAGGTAGTGAATAATTCATAGACAGGAATGTGAGTGGACACAAGTAGAGGTTGAAATAGGGGTTGACGAATGGTGCGAGCTTTCATAAGTAAACATAGGCTAATGGAGAGTTTTATATGCTAGTAAAACAACAGAATGTGTTTATATTAGGATAGCATACCAGATAAAGTAAATGACTTGATCAAAACATAAAGAACAGAAAGGACTAGCAGAAATGTGGAACATGAAAGATACGAACTAACTAACAACATTCGTCTTCATTCACCGTTATCTTCCATTAAGGTATTCCGGTCAAACAACTCGCTCCAAACACTCCTGTATCCGGATATTCCGTGCGACTATGCCCTCCCCATATTTGACACTTCTACGTTTCTTCACCATGTGATGTTTGCTCTGTGGATTCCACTCATAGGACTTTCAATGCTCACGTGCTCTCAATATGCCCTAGCCACTGCCACCATCATTTCTTCACCTCTTGTGTTACTAGTATTTGTCTTCTTCGGCTCCATATTTTTTAACTCTGTCAAGCCTTTAAAAACAACAACGTACGAGTATGTAAATCGTATTTATAATTAATATAAAATAAGAGAAAACAATATGTCAACTAAGAGAGTAGCTCTGTTTGTTTTCGCAAATATGACTCGCAACTGGAGTGTGTAGCGTGTCGTATCGGGCGATTCAGTCAGAAGGCAGGGTTGCGGTTGTATTAATTATGTCACTCCATCGTCAATGTGGCTCTCACAACACAAGGCATACATACACGCATGTCACCCAAGATAATATAATCAGGTGAAGTCATTCCTCATCTTTCAGGTGCAGAGAAATATGTATATCCAAGTTATACACGCAGGCGCGCTAGCGAAGTTGAGAGATAACTGCGCTGGTAATGTCACGAGCACGGTCTACGCGGGTTGGACACCTGCTCGAGGCTTGTCCACACGAGGGACAGATTGGCTGTCTCTGCCTCCTTGCTCTCGGACCTACAACATGTTATGGCGCTATCACATCACATGAAACTGTTTCAGGACACATTATTATCAATTATAAATACGACTGTGCATAAACTTACCCTGAACAATAATGCTTGGCTTCTCCTTGGCTACCAGACCCACAAAAAATGTACATTTTATATATATATATATATATATATATATATATATATATATATATATATATATATATATATATATATATATATATATAATATATATATATATATATATATATATAAAACCAAGAAGGATGAACGGACTGACCCAAATGGATGTAGACACGCCAATGTTAATGGACTACGAGATAGATCAGATGCTCTTAGACAACTTTTAGAAAAATCAATCGAATTCAATAAAATCCCTTTAGCCTTTGTCGACCAAGAAAAGGCATTTGACAGAGTAGATAGAAACAAGCTGTGGGAAATCCTTAAACAATATGGAGTGAGTACACATCTAACAGACCTATGTAGAAGTTTATACAACAACAGTGAATGCATAGTGAGAGCAACTGGAGGACACTCAGAACCCTTCACCATAAGATCTGGGGTACGACAAGGTTGTGTCCTGTCCCCTCTCTTATTCATAACATATATAGACAATATATGTAAAGAAACCAGCCAAACAGAGACCGCAAGAACACCACATGACGAGAACACAGAAGAAGAACCATCTGCAAATCTAACCATTAGAGAACTCCTGTTTGCGGACGACCAAGCACTAATAGCAAATCAGAAGCTGAATTACAAGACCACATGAATAGTCTAAATGAAATGTGTAGGGAACATAACATGAAAATTAGCACAAGCTAAAACAGAGGTAATGACTATAACTAAAGAAGAAAAAGCAACAATGATTCACCTAAACGAACATCCCTTGAAACAAGTAAAGAGTTTCAAATACCTAGGATGTATAATACATCAAATGGCAAATCAGAAGACGAGATCGAAAATAGATGCAATAAGGCAAACCAACTCATTGGACAAATGGCACCAATACTAAAGAACAAACATGTATCAATAACTACTAAGAAAGCACTTTACAACACAATCTTCCTACCAACTCTATGTTACCAATGCCAAACCTGGACAATGACAGAAAAAGAGAAAAGAAAAGTCACACCAACAGAAATGAGAATCCTGAGAAGAATACTCAATGTATCAAGAAGAGATAAGATCAGAAATGAAGAAATCAGGACTAAAGTGGGGGTTATAGCTGCACTAGATTTTATTAGAAGGCAGCAAGTCAAATGGTTTGGCCATGCAAGTAGGTTACCAACTAACAGTATATCCACAACAAGCAATGATGTACAGACCAGAGGGAAGCAGAGGAAGAGGCCGACCACATAAACGATGGACGCAGGGAATAACAGAGTCCATGGGAATATCGATACATGAAGCCCATAAGCGGGCACTCTCCCGCTATTTATACTTCACCTCGACACCGCAAGGTACAAGAGGAACATGATGAGATGAGATGAGATTAATATATTTTACAGTGGACAGTACTGGCCAAAAGGAACGGTCTAGCAATCCCACAATGCCTAAGCCGTGGTCGGAAACTTCTCAAGAATCGAAGCTTTCGATTCTAGATGTCAGAAGGCCTCTATTTCGTGGGCAGTTAGAGCATTGCTTTGCTGATCCAGCAGCTTCTGCAGCTTGTCTTGTTCCAGGCGCATTGGCATTGTCTTTCCCCTGGAGTAAACTAGACATGCCGAGAGAGTGATCAATCCCCAACAAATGGTCTCTACAATTCAGCTCAGGCTGTGTGGTCCTCGCTATGGGTTGCAGTTATTGTGTTTAGTTCAATGTAATGTACTATCGTCTGTCAAGAAAGCAAGACGCCAGTCAGTCACATATACATATTCACATATTGACATATACACACTCACAGGAATATTGTTTTGATTTATCTTAGGACTGACAGGAATATATATTTTAAAACATAAATAAATAAATACATAAATACATAAATGACAAGTAAGAAAGAATCTACAAAAATAGCAAGAAACAAAGGGAAACCAGAAAAGAAAAGGGGGGGGGGGGGGATATAAAGAAAGGACGTATGAATAAAGAATGGACGAAATACAGCGATAAAAATGAGAAAGAAAAACCAATTAAACTCAACTAGACGGCTGATGAGCCAATTATTTTATTTTTGAAAGATATCTATTTGGATCCTGGGGCAGCCTAAGCACTCTCGTATCGAGAACACGAGTGTAGGATTTATTAACTCGCAGGCGATAGAGAGAGGGAGAGAGAGAGAGAGAGGGAGAGAGAGAGAGAGGGGAGAGAGACGGAGTGAGAGAATGAGAGAGAGAGGTCGAGATATGAAGGAAAGAGGGAGAAGAAGAGAAGGTGAGACAGAAGAGCGGGGGGGGGGGGGGGTTGAAAGGATATATATATATATATATATATATATAACGCGCACACACACGGGCGGTTAAAAAAGAAAAACTGCACACGAGATAGCATGCGTAAGTAAACGTTAAGAGTGAGGGAAAGAGAGAAGGATATGATGGAGGAAGATGAGGCGATGAATTTAGAGAGTCTGTGAGTCAGACATGTAACTGAGCCATATGCTGTATTGTGTGATTATATTTGCATCTCCTTCTCATTCTTCTTTCCTTTTTGCCTCAAATATTCATTCATTCATTCATTCATTCATTCATTCATTCATTCATTCATTCATTCATTCAGCAGCATGTCCTTTGCAGAACCTCGCTCCCATAACAACCTTCCGGAAAACCTCTCGATCATAAGCAAGATGTCCCGCGTCTGATACACCCATTTTGAGATCATCCGCCACATCATGCACCAATCTTCACTTTGGCCTTCCTCTTCTTCTCTTTCCTGGCATATATCCCTCCATTATTGTTCTCTCCAAACTTTCGTGACCTTTTAAGTGACTAAAATATTTAAATTGTCTTTGTTTGATCGTCTTTAATAGCCACCCTTCTTTACTATTCAGCTCTTCAAGTATAGATGCATTTTTCGAGTACTCTTGAGTTATTCCCGAGTACTTAGATGATGAACAGTTCTAGTTTGCACCAACATGGTGCTTTTTGCCATAACTGTGATTTTATCTGTCCCATTGTATCCATAAATATTAGAATGAACACTGATTGTGATTAAAACTATCAGAAGCCCTTGTCGAGATTTATGCGACTGTGACAATGTGATGTGAAATCACCTAGAGCTTTCTTAAACATATGATGTGAAAAGAATATTGAACAACTTGCATATTCCTAGACAACTGTATTGTTTTAGTATAGTTAGAGGGACGTTTGTCCAGCCATTGCGAGGTGTAATAAAAACACAGAAACGCCTAAATTTCAGGATTTGGTATGTATAAAGCAAACAGGTTAATTAATATCAACAAGCGTACACCTCAACAGAATGTATTTACAAGAGAATTTACTTCCTGAATAAACAGGACGTTTGGCAGACAGTGCCGAAATTGAAATTAAGGATGCCAGAAACATAACCGGATAGACCACGGAGAAAGATTAATGCCAAGGAGAAGACGTTTATCTAAACCCCTAAAGTTTAATCGGAGTACGCAATTAACGTGGCAGGGGGATAATCGCCCTATTTCCTTATAAGTCACAACACGAGTCTATCCGTTGTCACTCGACCCGACCGTAGTTTTAATTCAGAAAGGATGTGGAGAAATTCCTTAGGATTTTGCCCTGACGTCCGGCTGATACAAGAGATAATAGGACACTTTTAGTAAACCCGCGTGTATTAGTAGACTAATGTGAAAGGATTCGAACTTGCAGTTAATATGTCTTTCTATGTGTAGAATAGAGTAGTATTATGTCTCAGTAAGTGCCATATTCTGAAGAGATATAATGATTATATTCCTTGGCTAATAAAATATTTATAATTATCTTTCTTTCATCAGAACACGCACTTGATGAAAGATCCGATTCACATTAGCTCAGGTCTTTTTTGCTTTTTTTATAGGATTGATGAGAAGTTTTACCAAGATAAGCTTGATTTGATATTACCTTAATATCTCTTTTACACACACACACACACACATACACACACACACACACACACACGTATGTGTATGGGAAACATGTGATGATTTATGAGACTATCTATGAAACGGGAATTATTTCTAGGAAGTTGTGACGCTGTCTGTCTGGATTGGAGCTACCCAGGAATATGAACCAATGTTATTAGTACTTAAATGAGCCAAAGACCCGAGGACAGTCGTCTCTAGTATATTATGCCAGACCTTACTTGTTGATCTAGAGGATTATGGAGACCACATGTTATAGATAGTAAAATGTGTGATTGATAGAGATGGACAATATTTTGTATATTAATAGTTGTGTAAATTTTGAATGCTCATGATGCATACACCTTCCCCATTTATTCATTATAGAATTATAATCTTGTGCTACAGAGTTGTTCAATTTACTTTGAGACTTGTGCATGACTGTGTAAAAAATAGTGTGATAGTATTTCATCACTTAACAATTGATCAGGAGAGCTGTGTGGCAGGGGTACTACTCGCTTTCTGTTTAACCAGATTGAGCTTTATCCTCTCTGAATGCAGTGACTGTCCTGTGCTCTCTTGGCCTTCTACTGGAAAACCTTACTTAATACCTTAATGGAATCTTACCAGAAGAGTTTGTTCCAGTACTAGTGGGTCTTACGAGCCAATTATGGTTTTCAATTAGTAGGGAATATCTATCTCCCATTTCTGTACGAGGGGCTGGTCATGTCTGTTTTGAAGTATGCAATGGCAATCCTGACTGTCAGCCATAAGCAGATAGAAAGGATGGAAAGGATACAGAATGAAGCTATGCGCATTATTCTTGGATGTACAAGAGATACAGCATGCAGGGCGATGCGCTACCTTCTTGATTTTCCAACCATTGAAGAGAGAATGCAAGTTTGCAGGGCACGTGCCTACCTCAGAATTAACGCAAACACACAGCATCCACTGCATAGTGAAATTAGGAAGGTGAAGGGCAGCAGGTTAAAAAGAGGACGGTCGTGGATGGGTCAAGCCGAAGACATTCTTCAACAGGTGTGTTCACTTGAGGACTTAGAACCTGGCGAGGAGTGGGTGCAAGTGCCAACAGACTTCTGCACATCCTTTTCAGTGTGCATCCAACTAGATAGAAAATGCAGACAAGAAAATCCGGCTGCTGTTGAGGCTGAAGTACAAGCGTTGATTTTCGAGAATTCGCTAGACAGTGACGCGGTCATCTACACAGATGGGTCGGTCGTCCGACATGTGAGAAGCTCATGGGCCTTTACAGCTCGGGCCGGAGGGAGAATTGTGAAGGAGGACTCTGGTGCTTTCACTGAAACCACAAGTAGCCTGACCATGGAAGTCATGGCAGTAAGTAACGCAATAACATGGCTCGAGACACAGACATTCACTAGGGCTTGTTTCCTTAGCGACTCAATGAACATGATCAAGAGGTTAGAGGAGGGGTCGATCCGAAGAGAATGGTTGCTGCCTCTGAAGCGGTCTCGGCTGGCAAAGATTAGTTTCATCTTCGTGCCAGGGCATGCGGGAGTACAAGGAAATGAGCGGGCTGACAAGCTCGCAGGTGAGGCTACTGTTGAGGGCGGACGCGCCATGGACCAGGCTGACATTCTGAATGCTCTACGAGAAGTGAGACTTTTGCAAGAACCAAGTGATGACTGTGAATCTACAACAATGGCCAGACTGCGAGAGCAGCAAATTAAAAGAGGGGTGGCCAAACAAGAACACTACGCAGGAAGCCAAAGAAGATTGATAAACCAACACAGAACTGGCGTCGTTAGCCGCTACACGCTGCGGGATTTGCTGAGGAGGGGATCCGAGCACTTATGGACTGAATGGTCCGATGTGCAACGAGGATGATCTGTCGACTAACTAACTAACTAACTAACTAACTATCTCCCATTTCAATTTAACATACCACAGCGACCTGATCCCAACGCATCGAATTTAAGGCAAGCCTGCAGAAGGATTCACCAACGAACGATCAGAAGAATGCATAATAACCGAACTGTGAGTAAAGGGAGCTTGAAAGTTCCATCGAGACAGCCGTCGCATTCCATACATACTTTCTCGGCCAAACACACAAACACAATGTTTCGCTGCTTCGTCATAACCCCTACTCTCCTGGCTTGGCTCCTCCCCAGTCTGAAATTGCCGAAAAAGATACCCGATTCGAGTCCCGAGGAGACACTATACCAAACGTGGCTATACCTCCATTTCCAAAAAGAACTTACTGACAGGCTTCCAAGAAATGGCAGAGCCTCTGAGAGAGATGTATGCAGCCCCGAGCTGAGCACTTCGACGGAGATTAAGGTTTCAAACCTCCTGATGAGTAACTGTATTTATCGTGACCAAAGATGCGATACTTTCTGAACATACGTAGTTAGGTAGGTAGGTAGGTAGGTAAGTAGGTAGGTAGGTAGGCAAGTAGGTAGGTAAGTAGGCAGGTAGGTAGGTAGGTAGGGGATTATGTAGGAAGGTAAGTAGGTAGTGGGTTAGGTACGTAGGTAGGTAGGTAAGTAGGTAGGTAGGGGATTAGGTAGGAAGGTAAGTAGGTAGTGGGTTAGGTAGGTAGGTAGGTAGATAGGTAGGTAGATAGGTAGTGGGTTAGGTAGGTAGGTAGGTACGTACGTACGCAGGGGGTTAGGTAGGCAGGCAGGCAAGCATGTATGTCTGACTGACTGAATGAATGAATGAATGAATGAATGAATGAATGATACGGATTCCGAAGACTGCACATTGGCGCATGGACTCCCCTTCTACCACATAAACGCTTGATGATGGTAAACACGGATTGGATTAGACGCGCTCTGTACAGTGAAAACGCCAAATCATTGCCCGCCTTTTTCCGGGGTCCACTTTTCAAGATGAGAGTCAAATATCAAATTTTGCAGTAAGCGATAAATGTATTACAAAGGTCCCCATACCTGTTTGGAGAGATACATGGTATATTTTTAATGACTGTGCTGTGTTTGAAAATATTGCCGGTCCAAGGTTTGTATTTACCTATTTTGTTGCATGAGCTTTACAGAGGGTAAATACAAAACACCTGTACTTCTGTATGGATGTGAAGCGTGGACAATGAGCAGACAAGCTGAAAACCATCTGATGGCTGTTTCTGAGGAAAATGCACAGAATACCATGGACAGACAGAAACACCAATGAACAAGTCTTTCAAGAAACAAAGGATGATCGTAAACTGATTAGAGACATTAAACGTAGACAGTCAAAATGTTGGGGGTATGTTATGAGAAGAAATGAATTGGAGAACTTGGCAACAACTGGCAAGATCGAGGGGAAGAGAAGAATGTAAGATAGAGCAGTAAATACCTAAATGGCTTGACCACGTAGCATGGTCGAGACAGGGACACTGAGCTGATCCACGACTTTGGTGATCGAGTGAAATGGCGAGTCATGACGGCCCACACTTACCGGCATGGCACATGATGAATGGATGAGAAGAGAACTTGGCGACAATTGGCAAGATCGAAGGGAAGAGAAATCAAATCAAATCAAATCAACTTTATTAGGGTCACAAATTGGGCGCTCAGGCCCGTCTTACATTCGGCCCTTCCAATCACTCGTCTTTCGTTCATCAAGAGCATTATACATTTGCATAGGAAGAAAAATAAACATTGTGAAATGAATGTTGTAAACATAAACAAGGCTAATTACCATGGTATGAAGCCCATCTCCCACCTATCCATACATCACCCCACCCACACAACACCCCCACCTACCCACACACATGCGCACCAAGGGACACATACACACCCCCACCTACCGACACACACGCACACCAAGGGACACATACATACCCCACCAACCGACCCATCCCCCTCCCGCACATCCCCCACCCACACGCACTGCCCTCACCTGATCCCCCAACCAAAACACACTCGCCACCCACAAACATTCCCCCACCAACCCACACATCCCACGCCCATCCACATTCTACCCCACACATCCTCTCCCCACCCACACCTCAAACCACCCTTCCCCCAGCCACATCTCCATCTACAACATATTCCCACCCACACACACAATCCCCCACCAACCCACTCATCGCACATCCACTCACACATCCCCAAACCATACACACACATCCCCACCAACTGACATGTCCCTACCCCCCCCCCCCCCCCACACACACACACACATCTCCCTAACCACCCATACATCCCCAATCCACTCACACACACACCACCACCCACACATACAACTTCCACCCACCCACACATGCCTTAACCTAATCCCCCACCACACAATCCCCACCCGCACATCACATACACCCCCTACCACGCACTATTCCCAACCCACGCACCACACACACACACATATCCCTCACCAACACATCCCCACTTACACACCACACACATATCCACCACCCAGATACCACAAAATATTCCCACCCACACCCACACAGATACCCTTACCCATCAATCCCCTACCCACACAACCCCGCCTCCCACACATACTTCCTCAAACCATCCACACATCTCCACCCACATAAACACACATCCCCTGCATCCGTCCCATACACATATCCTCCACCCATACACACATCCCCCCACACCCATTCCAACACCCCGAACTTTCACCCCCACACATCCATCCACACATCCCACCAACACCCACAAATACCACTACCCACCAAAACCCACACACCCCAACCCATCCAAATGCATACCCCCACCCACACACCCCCCACCCACACATATCCCCACACTCACACACATCCTCCACATACACTCACACTTCCTCACATCTAGACACATACAAAATGTCTCACGTTAGTATTGAAACTAGTATGAACAAACTCCCACACTTTACTCACACACATACACTGACACTTGTCATGAGCAGTCTCATAAAAATGTTAAACATGGAGAAAAATGTGTACATAAAATGTATGTGACGTAAAAATAGTGATGCTCTCTCTCTCTCTCTCTCTCTCTCTCTCTCTCTCTCTCTCTCTCTCTCTCTCTCTCTCTCTCTCTCTCTCTCACACACACACACACACACACACACATTCACTCTCACGCTCACACATTCATTCTTCCGCTCATTCATTCACTCTCACGCATTCACTCTCCCGCTCATTCACTCTCACGCTCACTCATTCACTCTCCCGCTCACTCATTCACTTTCCCGTTCACTCATTCACTCTCCCGCTCACTCATTCACTCTCCTGCTCACTAATTCACTCTCACGCTCACTCGTTCTGTCTCTCATTCACACTCACTGACTCACTCACTCAAACTACAGTAATGAACATGAGTTTATATTATGCATGATAAAATCAAATGGTATTTAACTGATAATATGACAGATGAGAATACACAAACATATGGTTTCGCGTGTTACATAACATGCGTGTTACATGACATGCATCTGCTCAGCTCTCTCTCTCTCTCTCTCTCTCTCTCTCTCTCTCTCTCTCTCTCTCTCTGTATTCTTTCATATACACACACTCACACGCATGCGCGCGCTCACACACACACACACTAACACATCAACTCTCCCACTGTCTCACTCTCTAACACACAATCCTTCACACACACACTCACTCTCTCAATCACACTCTCTCACACATACACATACACATGAACGCATGCACGCACGCATACACTCCCTCACTCACTCTCACACATACACGTACGGATGCATGCACTGACACATTCCCCCACCATTTCTCGCTCAATCACTCTCTCCACACACACGCATGCACGTGCGCACACACGCATTCACTCTCTCCCTCTCACTGACACCCACTTTCTCTCTCTCTCTCTCTCTCTCTCTCTCTCTCTCTCTCTCTCGCTCTCACACGCACACACATATATAGTGAACAATTATAGTTAAACAATTATAATGAACAATTATACTGAACAATTATACCAGTAAATGAATTATGGTGGCATATAGTCGGTATATAAGCATAGAAGATATGGTAGGTGTTCCAAGATGGCGGTGTAAACCGCGTCGCTCGATTCGGAGATTAATTATGTGTTCTGTGCGTGTTTCTTAACATCAATTTGTTCAAATAAGGATGAACCTACGACAGGTCCAGCAAACCGGTAGGGAATTTATTTGTTCAAGAACTATTGCTCGCGAATTATGGAGGAAATTGAGAGAAAAACGCAGCTCTATCAGCGTTCACGCCGGAAACTACACACCGAAGCGTCACAACAAACGACTAACGACGACAACCGCTAAATTTCGACACACTTCAAATAGAAAGGAGATTTTTGCAACTTGGAATGTTACAGGTCTAGGATATAAGGAACCAGCTCTCGTAGAGTTTATGAAACAATCAAATATTCAATTATTAGGACTCGCAGACACTAGGAAAAAGGGGCAGAACACGAAACAAACACATGAAGGTTACGTCCTTATATGGAGTGGCGTCGATCAGCGAGCTACAGCTAAACATGGAGTGGGTTTTTTGTTGCATCCAGACAAAGCGAAAGCCATTATCAACACTAAATTTATATCAGAAAGGATAATACTAGTACAGATCAAAGAAGGAAATAGAACAACAACTTTTATACAAACATACGCCCCATGTAATGACACTTACAGCGACGAAGACAAAGACGAATATTTTGATAAACTTGCAGACACGTTAAATAATGTCAAGGAGACAGATGAACTAGTTGTGATGGGTGATTTTAACGGACGAATAGGCACACGAAGAACACCGTGGGAGGATTGCATGGGGCCATTCAGCGACACAGAGACTGATTGTAACAGCAATGGTCAACATCTACTCAACATATGTTCGGAACATGGACTAATAATAGCAAATAGTTTTTTTCAACATCGTCGTAGCCACACCAAAACCTGGTATAAATGGAATGACATAAACCAAGCATCCCAAATTGACTTTATTCTAATTAGGAAATCAGACAGAAGGCTACTATTAGATTCAAGAGCACTCCCAAATACAGATGTTGATACTGATCACAAACCAGTCATAATAAAAAAGATTTCATCACACAGGAGAATAAGAAACAAAAAAGTAACAACACATGTCATCAATTATAGGAGGCTGCAGGAAAATACAGTTAAAGACGAATTCAATCAAGAAATCCAAAACCTACATAAGAACATCCCTGATGACCACTCAAGCGTAGATAAGGAATGGACATGTTTCAAGGCTGCCATGCTCGACACACTGAAAAATAAATGTGGAACAAAGAAAGTAGGGCAAGACAAAAGATTAAGAACAGCCTGGTGGAACAACGAAGTTAAAGATAGCATATTCAAAAAGAAGGTAGCATTCAAAAAGTGGATCACAACTAAATCTGAACAGGACTATATTACTTATAGAATAGCACGACGTAATGCCAAACGAACAATTAGAGCATCTAAAGATGAATCCTGGAGAATATACGGTGAACAGATGGCGACCCTTAGCAAAGACTGCCCAAGAGAATTTTATAAACGTGTCACCACAATGAGAAACAGAGATGCATGTTACAACCCAACCACCATCATAAACAGCAAAAGAGGTATACCAATATTTAATCCACAACAAAGACTAGCAAGATGGGCAGAATACTTTCAAGAACTACTTAACCCCACACATAACATAGGAAACCTCACTTTTGTGCCTAAACGCCAGGGACAGCAAGAACCAAATTTCATACCTGCAGAAGTCAAAGCAGTTATACAGAAAAGTCCTAAGAACAAATCACCAGGTCCAGATGGAATAACCACAGAAGCTATTCAGGCCTGTGGGGAAACAGGAGTTAAATGGCTAACAAGACTTTTTAATATAGCATGGGAAGAAAGAAAAGTCCCAGATGATTGGCAACAGGCAATAATAGTACCAATATGGAAAAAGAAAGGCAATATGAGAGAGTGCGAAACATACAGAGGTATATCACTCCTAAGCCATATAGGGAAAATGTATGCAAAACTTTTGGAACAAAGAGCTAGACCAATAGTTGAACAACAGTTAAGCAAAGCACAATTCGGTTTTCGGAAAGGTAAAAGTTGCACTGATGCATTATTTACACTTAGACAAATTTGTGAAAAAACTATTGAATATAGTGACCAGCAGAATATTGTGTTTGTAGATCAGGAAAAGGCTTTTGATAGAGTAGACAGATACAAATTATGGACCATCCTTGAAGACTATGGGATAGAAGGGCAACTGCTAGAAAACATCATAGCCATGTACCACTCGAGCCAAAGTGCAGTAAGAACACAGGAAGGTATATCAGATATGTTCACAGTCAATACAGGAGTGAGGCAGGGATGTGTGCTCTCTCCCCTGCTATTCAATATCTACATGGACAGAATTTCCAAAGAAGCAAGTCTCGACAGACCAGATTCAGAAAATTTAGAACTCTTTACTCCAGATGAAACAACTGACCCACAGGGAATAAATGAACTTCTATTTGCAGATGATCAGTGCCTGTTTTACAGCGATGAGGGCAGACTACAAAATCATATTACTAATCTGAGTTCAACCTGCAGCAGATACAATATGAGTATAAACACAGCCAAAACCGAAGTAATGCAAGTTAGCAGATCGCCAGGCCCACTAAATATACAGATAAATAACACACCTCTGAAACAAGTTAAAGAATTCAAATACCTTGGAAGTATGATCACAGAAGATGGCAGATTGGACAGAGAAATTGAAATCAGATGTCAAAAAGCTAGTGCACTTACATATCAACTATCACCCTTACTGAAACATCCAAACATACCCATGTCCGCAAAACGACAGATAATAAACAGCATATTCACACCAACCCTATGCTACCAATCTCAAACCTGGACTTTATCCAAATTACACCTTCGCAAAATCAACACCTGCGAAATGAGATGCCTGAGGAGAGCTGCCAACTTAACAATCCGAGACCGAGTAAGAAATGCTACTATCAGACAGACTGTGGGATCAACACCTTGTGCCACATTTATTGACAGACAGAAGATCAAGTGGTTTGGCCATGTCATTAGAATGCAACATCAACAACTACCATCACTGGCCTTACATCAAAGATCATCTGCGACGAGACCACGAGGACGTCCAAGAAGAAAATGGATTGACGACATCAGAGACATTGTACAACCTCACGGAATGACACTATCCAGTGCCGTCCACCGGGCGCTGGAACGCAAATTATTCCTCCCCACGACGCTTGACGGCAGAAGTGGAAGATGATGATGATGATGATGATAGTCGGTATGGTCGGTAAGAGACCAAGGGGAAGACCGAGAAGTAAATACATGAATGGCTTAGCCACGTGTTATGGTCGAGACAAGAACATTGAGCTGATCCACTACTCTGGTGATCGAGTGAGATGGCTAAACATGACCGTCAACGCTTACCGGCATGCACATGATTGATTGAAATACAAAACTTGAACCGGCAATATCATCAAAAACTGAACAGTCATTTAAAAATACACCCTATACATACTCGTACTATACTGAATCGGTTATTCGCTAGAAACACGTTGAAACCAACAATCTCAATTGCAAATACAGTATTGTAAACACAGCACTGATATTAAACACAGAAATGTTTATATTATTTATTAAATACGTCACCATTCGTCTAAATCATGTTATATTTGATCTCACAGCAAATATTCCCGCCACACCTAATGCGCCTGGCCCTGCAGCCAGCAGGGTTAGGATCGGCTAGCCTCTCCCAGGAGGGGTGAAGAGCGAAAATTAGTAGCCTGCCGATGACCCGCAGACTACACAAGTCAACCCCCACCTCCAAGTGGTGCAGACCGGGCAACCATGACCGCGAGGTCATGGGCTAACGGGGCTATGGCTCGCCATAGGGGATGGACTCCCTGTGGTCAGATTAGTGTCCTAAACCTGCGACTGGCCTAGCAAGCCGGCAGGGGATCTTCATACTGCTCGTAGAAAAACCAAGAAGTAGTCAACAGCATGCCACAACAAGCAATGATGTACAGACCAGATGGAAACAGAGGAAGAGGCCGACCACGTAAACGTTGGACTGAGGGAATAACAGAATCCATGGGAATGTCGATATACGAAGCCCATAACCGGGCACTCTCACGAAGTTTATACTTCACCTCGACACCGCAAGGTACAAGAGGAACATGATGAGACATGAGACCTAATGGCCTCTTATCTGCCGTACAGCCTGTGTGAGAACCAGTGTGTACTCACATTATATAATAAAGTAACAGTCGAGCACCGGAAACATCTCCGGATTAACTATCATAAACAGGTTAGTCTAAAAGGTCAACACTCATTATGGGGAACAGGGTATGGTGTGGAGGACAACCGGAGACAGTAAAAGCACTATGGCAAAATCAATATGTTTTTGTTGGCAGTGGTGGAACCTGGAGTTTGAGTTGTCGCTGCTACACACACACGCGCGCGTATGCACACGCGCGCGCGCGCACGCACACACACACACACACACACACACACACACTATTGATACTAGGACGTTGCATTGAGAAACCGTTCATTTCAGATTTCATAGACCCATTCGTAGACGCGCAGCCTTCAAAATCCGATCGCCATGACCTTGGCCGTCGATATGTGTCTATGGTGGAAAATAAAGCCATGCGTGATCCCATGAACAACACTGAGACAATGGGTGGGCAAAGGGAAGATTTTAATTGCAAATATGTCTGTCTTGTGGTGTCATCTAATTACTAAACTAAACAGGGACATTCATTTTAACGAGGGTATGTCGGGCACAAGCTGTGAATAAAATATACAGATGATATTCCTCAAGCCAGCGTGCAAATGATCTTGAGACATGGCGTGGGACTATACACACAGCTGTTAGCAAATGTGGGGAAACACTCATGTCATTGCACCGATACTGGGCATGCCTCAACCAGACTGCTCATCATTACACTTATTGGAATAGTGCTAAACCAACGCGGGAAAGATAACATTAATACATTAGGAGGACAGACAGCGTTCACAAAATAAAAAGGAAATCCCCCCCCCCCCTCCCACACACACACACACACACACAGACACCACCTATTTTCAACAGCTGAAATACTGACAAGAAACAGACACAAGTGGAAAACTGGCATTCAGACAGAAGTGGAAACAGCAACTGGACGTCTGGCATGGGACTGACAGATGTGGATACAAACATACATAGTGCATTCTGGTGATATTGCCCCGATAACAAGTTGGGTGATAAAAAGAGCAGGACAATATGGTCTAGCCTTATGTGAACGAAAGCAAGGACCTGAGGTGATATAAAAATAGCTAGATTTGCATTTTACAGCGTTCGCCGAGAAGGTTGATGCTAATGAAGACAGACAGCCTATGAAGAAAACAAGTGCGGAGGTGATTTATCATCAAGACCAAGGCTCTGAGTTTCCCGTCTGAACAGAAAATGAGTATGTATGTATGAGTAAATGTTTGTTGTGGGTTCGATTCCGGGCCGCGTCCTTCGGTTCACCAGTGAAATTTGTCGGAGACTCCTGTGGGTTTTCTCTAAAGCTACGGAGCTCGTGCTTTGTGCGATGCTTTCCGCGCTGCGGAAAGAGACCGAGCCACATGGGATAAAATTCCGGTGCAATGAAGTCGACCCTCTCGACTTTTAAGCAAACTTTTTAAAAATGTTTGTGAGTGTGTTTGTGATTGTGTGTGGGTATATGTGTATGCCAGAGAGTGTGTATTTGTGACTTATTGAGTGGGTGTATAACTGTGAGAGCTTGTGTAAATTATGCGTGTATGTATGAATGTGTCTACGTAGGTATGTGTGTATGTATGTCTGAGTGCCTGCCTGTCTGACTCTTAACATCGTAGTATGCCTTGTTTATAATCACAGCATTCATCTGAGAATGGTTATTCTAACTACGAAAGATGAGTGGTTGGAAGGGTTGCATGTTAGACGGGCCTGCGCGCATAATTTGTGACCTTTGAAAATAAAGTTCATTCGTTCGTCCGTCTGTGACGTAAAGAGAAGACCGGAGGGAACAGTTAATGAATCTTATATGCACAATTGACAGCACCTGGCAGACAAGATCAACAATAGCCTCGGCAAATACATAATACAGCGGTAGGCTACCAAGATGATTCTAGCAAACAAGCTAACAGAGAAAAACGTACAGGAAGGCCTAGGTTAACGTCGGAGTTACGTTCTTGGAAAACGTGACTTTAAGTGAAACGACGTATAGCAAAACACTATACAGGTGTATACACAGGTGACGACGTTATGGCGGAACGTAGCGACGTAAAGTGAAGTTATGTCACATTGTGACAACGACTTTATAGCGAAACGACGTAACCCGAAACAACGTATAGCGGGGCCTTCCAATACTTCCCGTGACAATCAGGCGCGACAGTCTAGTATAGGAGTGGCAACACTGGCATCCTCCGATAGCAGACAAGACAGCCGGCCTGCTGGAGAAGGTTTTGGTGAAAATGAGCATTGCCAAACTGGGAAAACAATACAGACAACGGTTATCATAGTTTACAAGCAACGGGGAGAATTACAGCTACCAGACGACCGGGCAGACGGGGCGACAATTTTCACGGCTGTCAGAAGATACGTTATCAAAAGAATCAAGACTAATTTCTCCAATGAGCAGATCAGGGAACAGTTTCGAAAAGCAAAATCCTCAAATAAACATCTCGGAAGCTGAGTGAGTAATATGCAAGACAAACATTCCAACCAGCACGCCAAAACAAGAGTTCTGCACCGTGTAACGTGTCACAAATGCTGGCACACGTGATCCAAACAAACTGCATGTGCGGAGTGGACGATTATGGCGCTGCAAAGATAACAGGGACTGGAACTAACCCGGGGTGAAAGCTTCAAAGGAAGACATGCATGGACACTGTGGAATTCCTCGACAAGATTATGTCAGATTATGCACCAACAACTCCCTGAAACAATTTCTTTTTTTCTTTTTTAAAAAATAATATTTTGCTGTATGAGTGCCTAAATATGCAGAATTGCTGAAGTGTAACATTTACGCTATTATTTATTTGAGTGAAAGAAACGTCAACAAAAAAGTATCTCCCTAATGGAATACACTGAATATATAACAATCGAACACATGATATAGACACTCCTGGAGATCTGCAAAGCAACATTAAGCTGTGAATCACAAAACGTTCATATCAGGATACTCATTTAAAACAAAAAATAGCAATCATATTTAAGTTATTCAATGACACGCACGAACAATTAGAGCATCTAAATATGAATCCTGGAGAATATACGGTGAACTAGATGGCGACCCTTAGCAAAGACTGCCCAAGAGAATTTTATAACCGTGTCACCACAATGAGAAACAGAGATGCATGTTACAACCCAACCACCATCATAAACAGCAAAAGAGGTATACCAATATTTAATCCACAACAAAGACTAGCAAGGTGGGCAGAATACTTTCAAGAACTACTTAACCCCACAGGTAACATAGGAAACCTCACATTTGTGCCTAAACGCCAGGGACAGCAAGAACCAAATTTCATCACAGCAGACGTCAAAGCAGTTATACAGAAAAGTCCTAAAAACAAATCACCAGGTCCAGATGGAATAACCACAGAAGCTATTCAGGCCTGTGGGGAAACAGGAGTTAAATGGCTAACAAGACTTTTTAATATAGCATGGGAAGAAAGAAAAGTCCCAGATGATTGACAACAGGCAATAATAGTACCAATATGGAAAAAGAAAGGCAATATGAGAGAGTGCGAACCATACAGAGGTATATCACTCCTAAGCCATATAGGGAAAATGTATGCAAAACTTTTGGAACAAAGAGCTAGACCAATAGTTGAACAACAGTTAAGCAAAGCACAATTCGGTTTTCGGAAAGGTAAAAGTTGCACTGATGCATTATTTACACTTAGACAAATTTGTGAAAAAACTATTGAATATAGTGACCAGCAGAATATTGTGTTTGTAGATCAGGAAAAGGCTTTCGATAGAGTAGACAGATACAAATTATGGACCATCCTTGAAGACTATGGGATAGAAGGGCAACTGCTAGAAAACATCATAGCCATGTACCACTCGAGCCAAAGTGCAGTAAGAACACAGGAAGGTATATCAGATATGTTCACAGTCAATACAGGAGTGAGGCAGGGATGTGTGCTCTCTCCCCTGCTATTCAATATCTACATGGACAGAATTTCCAAAGAAGCAAGTCTCGACAGAACAGATTCAGAAAATTTAGAACTCTTTACTCCAGATGAAACAACTGACCCACAGGGAATAAATGAACTTCTATTTGCAGACGATCAGTGCCTGTTTTACAGCGATGAGGGCAGACTACAAAATCATATTACTAATCTGAGTTCAACCTGCAGCAGATACAATATGAGTATAAACACAGCCAAAACCGAAGTAATGCAAGTTAGCAGATCGCCAGGCCCACTAAGTATACAGATAAATAACACACCTCTGAAACAAGTTAAAGAATTCAAATACCTTGGAAGTATGATCACAGAAGATGGCAGATTGGACAGAGAAATTGAAATCAGATGTCAAAAAGCTAGTGCACTTACATATCAACTATCACCCTTACTGAAACATCCAAACATACCCATGTCCGCAAAACGACAGATAATAAACAGCATATTCACACCAACCCTATGCTACCAATCTCAAACCTGGACTTTATCCAAATTACACCTTCGCAAAATCAACACCTGCGAAATGAGATGCCTGAGGAGAGCTGCCAACTTAACAATCCGAGACCGAGTAAGAAATGCTACTATCAGACAGACTGTGGGATCAACACCTTGTGCCACATTTATTGAAAGACAGAAGATCAAGTGGTTTGGCCATTTCGTTAGAATGCATCATCAGCAACTATCATCACTGGCCTTACATCAAAGATCATCAGCGACGAGACCACGAGGACGTCCAAGAAGAAAATGGATTGACGACATCAGAGACATTGTACTACCACACGGAATGACACTATCCAGTGCCGTTCACCAGGCGCTGGAACGCAAATTATTCCTCCCCACGACGCTTGACGGCAGAAGTGGAAGATGATGATGATGATGATGATGATGATGATGATGATGATGATGAATGACACGCACACAACAGAACTAGCAGGATTTCCAAAACTCCACGCCAAATGAAATATCAGAACTAGAACATAGTACATCCCATTCAACAAGGGTAGGTATATCTTAACATAACGGATCGGGGACAACATCACCTAAAGGACAAAGGCTTATTCAAAGTCTATGTCTCGGTGGTATCCATCCACATGTAACGGTGTCCTTCTATTGCACGCTTCCCCTCGACTTTTCTCTCCAGCAAATATGTTCCTCATTAAAGTCGCAGACAACACGTGGTGTATGATTGATCATGTGCCTTAAATACCAGCCATCGGGCCATGTGTTCTCGTACGCTTTACATTTGGTCAGAGTATACTACAGTAATCTGGTTTATTCAGTGGCCACTTCCATTGTTTACTTAGCTTTTTATTAATTTTTTTTTTTCAAAGTCACGCATTCGATATTTTTCAGTGTTTATCACGGCATCTTTTGAGAAACCTTTGTTGGTCTGAAATAGTTCACAAGGACACGTACTGGCTTTATATGGCAGAAGTACCCTAAATGTGTGGCCTTCATCTCACTCAGCCACGTTTTCTAGAATACACATTTCTGTAGTTCATCTTTCTTGATTTTGATCATATAAAGAACCATGACATGCTGTATATAGTATAGTAATTATAGGCCGATTTCCATATTATACTCACTATCCAAACCGCTAGAAAAGCACAGCCACAAAACAACACTAGAGCACTTAGTTTGCCACAAACTAATAGTTGACATTCAGTCAGGATTTCGGCCAAAATATTCTTGTCATACGGCCCTAACAAACATGATAGAAAACTGGCATCAAAATATTAACAACAATACTCTTTGTGTTGCGGTGTTTATAGACTTCAGAAAAGCATTCGATACGATAGATCATATCATTCTAATTAAAGAAACTAGAAACAATGAAAGAAAGCTTTAATATAGTGACATTAATAAAATCATTTTTATTAGACAGAAAACAAGTAGTATCACACAATAAATCTTTATCTCCAGCCAAAACCATTAATATTGGAGTACCTCAGGGGTCTATACGTGGCCCTCAGTTATATGCCATTTATATACATGATCTTCCCTTTTATCGGTCGTCGTCCTGCGATCTATTTGCAGACGACTGCACAGTATATACAAACGCTATTGATTGTAATGTGCTAGAATTATCCTTGGAACAAGAAATAAATAGTGTACTTAACTGGAGTCATACAAACCGCATGCAAATTAACATTTCTAAAACAAAATCTATGTTAATAACAACCAGACAAAGACTTCACACCCTAAACTCACAGAGAGAGCTCTTCAGCTGCACATTGGTAGCACGCCTATAGAAAGTGTAACCGAGCACAAGGCTCTGGGTCTTATCATAGATCAAAATCTATCCTTCAATTCCCATGTTCATGCTCTAGTTAAACAAATAGCCAAACTAGACTAGTATGCCAACTTGCCAAAATTAAAATTTCCTTGACGAAAACACAAGAAAGATATTCTATAATTCCCACATACAAACAGATATTGATTATTGCTCCACAATCTGGGATGGATGCTCCAAATCAATAACAAACGCCAGTATTCACTCCAGAAAAGGGCAGTGCGTTTAATCAATGGTGATAAGATTACAGACAAGTCTAACCTACATGAACGTCTTCAGTTACTGCCACTCCACGAACGCCTACTTTTTAATAATAAGGCTAAACTAATTCACAAAATCCTATTTCACAATGCTCCAAGCTACCTTTGGCCATTGTTTAAATATAACGCAAGACATAGCGAATGATTAAATATACTTCATGTCCCTAAACCTAGGATAGACTTATATACCTATTTGTTTCCAATTCATATTGTTATATAAAACAAGCTTAGCATACTCTGCCACTTAATTGTAGAACAATCTTCCACAAGAGATCAATGACATCACCAATCATTATACATACAGTCGCAACCTCTTTGAACACTACCTCAGTACAGACTACATGCCTCCCCCCCCCCCCCCCCCCCTAAAAATAATAATAGTAAATTATCTAATTATCTAAACGACAACTAGTGAGTCATGCATTACTGATTATTTTTCATGCGTATTAATGCGTATTGTTCTTTTGTTGTGTAAGATTAGCTTCATGAGTGATGTTGAATGACATAATGTATAAGAGGAATTAGAGAAGAAGGGCAGAATGTCAGACAAGTCGGTGTGCCCAATTCTTAACCCTTTGAAAATAAAGATTGTTCGTTCGTTCGTTCGTATATTGTGCAGACATTAAAAAAAATCGCACATGAATATGATGACTTTAAAGACAAGGACGACGAACACTGCATACTTACGCTGACTTGGTGACTTCCGCAGCTTTGTCGTAGGTAATGAAAAATCCATGACAAATAGAAGTAATGACCGGAAGTAAGAATTACCCTGTACTGACAGCACTACAGTTGATTCTCTGAATACAGTACACGCAGATCACAGGCTGGGCCAGACACATGATACAGTCGACATGTATTCAGTAAGTTCAGTAACTATTCAGAATGTACAGTAGGCACGGATACAGTTTTTCTGTTCGGGTATTTACATATCACAGCTACTGGTCAGTGAGACGATCAACACCATACAATAAATGGCGGCATAGAAATGGTTCAACAGCTTTACTGTGTTGTCTCACCGAGTACCATGTGTTGGAGTGCTGCTGTGTTTAGCACACGGTTGTGAATTCTGCTCCAGACAATGGTTACTTGACATTACAGAAGGAATGGACAGAGGGAGCTACACGGATAACTATGTACAACATAAGTCAGTTACGGAACAATACGGCGATGTCTACGTTGATTGCCCGACGACAATTAATTACTTCCTCTTCGAAGCTGTGTGGTCAGTTACAGGTGACAGATTCAGATCCCCCAGTGTGCCATCAGGGTTACATGTAATAATTGTCTTGTCGGTCGCCTCATTCTAACATTCCTTCTATAACTATAAGTGCTGGCCTATACGTGTAAATTTATTGCTTGTGTAATGCCAAGAATTTATGGACATCGTAGGTGGGGACCGGGTGGCCGAGTGGCTAAAATTTCGGATTCTCCTTCGGGAGACCCGGGTTCGAATCCTCGGTAAGGTGTGAAGTTTCTTCTGTATAGGGCCAAAAAACCATAACCTGCAAAGTTCGCGGCGAATGAACTAGCCAGGCGGCCTTAATTCCTCAGGCTCAAGACCCCCCCCCCCCCCCGTGCAATACTTCGCAAGGCACTACTATATAGGCAGTAATTGACAGTTGACAGTAGCTGGGGACACTGAACAGACAGCACCAAAACTAAACAACAGAACCAAGAAAATAACGCAGCCGGAGTCTACAGTGGCGGCAAACAGGGTCACACTGAGCCAATAATTCAATGATCCCGGGTCAATGATAGAACAGATTGAACAAGTAACAGAGATCACTTGCAGATAATCCAAGGGAAGGCAGCATTCTATCCGATATATAACGTTCTGTGTAACTTAACTGTAGCCAGGACATAGTCAGATATGACCGAGCTAACGTATACCAGTAGACGGTACCACCTGCTTTCTGTCAGGGCTGAATGTTGGGCGGCGCTCACAAACCCTACACTCCACATTGTGCCAACGACTTCGCCTGGAAGGTCAGAATTTGAAGTGCACAAGCGCCTAGTGCGAGAAAATGCAAGCTACAGATTAAATGTCATGACAGGGCACACCAGACCCTAAGCGTTGGCCAGCAACTAGTCTGTGTGAAGCCCCGACAGATGGGCGGTTACAGCATTACTTTGCTGACCCAGCAGCTTCTGTAGCTTGTCTTGTTCAGATGTATTGGCGTTACCTTTCCTGTAGGGAGGCCGAAAGGGGGATCATACTGCATGGACAACACATGGTCTCTAGAATTCAGCCCTGACGTTATACAAAGGTATAACTCCATCCGTGGTCCCCATCATCGGCTGTAGATAATAATGCATTTTTTAAAGTTTACAATGTAACAAACTATCTTCTGTCAAGACGACAAGGTGGCAGTGAAGAAACTTAAACCTGTCTATCTCATCTCATCATCTCATTTCATCATGTTCCTTTTGTACCTTGCGGTGTCGAGGTGAAGTATAAACATCGTGAAAGTGCCCGATTATGGGTTTCATGTATCGATATTCCCGAAGACACTGCTATTCCCTCAGTCCAACGTTTACGTGGTCGGCCTCTTCCTCTGTTTCCATCTGGTCTGTACATCTTTGCTTGTTGTGGTATGATGTTGAATGGTAACTTGCTGCTTTCTAATAAAATCTAGTGCTGCTATAACTCCCACTTTTGTACTGATTTCTTCATTTCTGATCTTATCTCTTCTTGATACGTTGAGTATTCTTCTTAGGAATCTCATTTCTGTTGTTGTGATTTTTCTTTTCTCTTTTTCTGTCATTGTCCAGGTTTGGCATTGGTAGCATAGAGTTGGTAGGAAGATTGTGTTGTAAAGTCCTTTCTTAGTAGTTATCGATACATGTTTGTTCTTTAGTATCGGTGCCATTTGTCCAATGAGGTGGTTTGGCTTATTGCATTTATTTTCAATCTCGTCTTCTGATCTGCCATTTGATGATATTATACTCATAGTATTCCCCATTACAAATTTTGTTGCATGAACTTTACAGAGGGTAAATACAAAACTTGGACCAGCAATATTTTCAAACACTGCACAGTCATTAAAAATACACCCTGTAGTATACAGTAGTTACGTTGTCTGATATGAATGAACAATGGTGACCAGGAGTCATTGTTGACAACATTAATTACCGGGACACAGGCAGATCTATCATCGTTCCAGACAATTTATCCTGACAACACATGCTGTCCAAGGGCATGGTGTCCGGGAACAAGTGTCATTCAGTACTCAATCGTGGCACTTGCAGTTTGTTTCGCGGTTTCCATCTTTTGGGCTTAAGACCAGTGATACTATTAAACCTAAAAATAAAACCAAAAAAAAAAAGAAGAAAAAACTATTTTGCGCACCTCCAGGCTCATTTGGTGTAGGGTGTAATACCTATACATTGACTGACCACTCGCAAGTCGATGTGGCCGGCCGAATTTACTTCTTTAGACAGTTCCTTGTACCCATTTTAGACTGAGTCGACCCAGTTTCATTTATAAAATCTAATCCAATGTGGATTCGAAACTACCACAGGCACAAAAGTAATAATATTTACCATGATATAAGCAGCAACAGTGAGACAGTAGTATGGGGTAATATATCATCAGCATAATTGATCTAGACTACCAAATATCAACATCTAGGGAGAGGCAAGTACGCCTAAGCCTTTGAAAAGACCCATGATGATACATCAACAGTAATTCAGGGGGGAGGGGGGTTCAGAAGAAGTCAGACACAGACTGATGATAGCGATGCAGAAATTCAACAGAACTAAGAACCCATAACACAACACCAGCAAACAAGTTACAGCAACATTCATGAGAACACTATCTTTCCTGTAGTAACATTCAGATGTGAGTCGTGGCCAATGTCAGTGAGACGGAGGTTACAGCAACATTCATGAGAACACTATCTTTCCTGTAGTAACATTCAGATGTGAGTTGTGGCCCATGTCAGTGAGACAGTAGTTACAGCAACATTCATGAGAACACTATCTTTCCTGTAGTAACATTCAGATGTCAGTGGTGGCCAATGTCAGTGAGACGGAGGTTACAGCAACATTCATGAGAACACTATCTTTCCTGTAGTAACATTCAGATGTGAATCGTGGCCCATGTCAGTGAGACGGAAGGAGAACGGACCAACATTCTGACGCGACTGTACAGCAGGCCTTGATGAAAGCGACCTTCTGCACATGACTTGCCACATAATGATGATGATGATGATGATGATGATGATGATGATGGGGATATACGTCGCGTAATCATATTCAATATTACACACGTCCAAAAAGTCATTACTTATGCTTTTTATTCGATTGTTTGTTCTTTCTTTCTTTCTTTCTTTACGTCCGTCTGTCTTTTTGTATTAGTTTAGAATATGTTTTTGAAAGCTGTACCAGACAGTTGCACGTGTTCACCGAGTGACTTGACTTCTTTCCCGCGTGCTAATGACGACAGCATCTCGGTGATGGAAGCTCGTCCGAGTACACTTGTCCCACCAAGAATGGTAGATTTCTGTTCAGATCAGTGCCGCTCTGTCATTGAATAAGCCTCGTAAATTGGACACTAGAGATCTGGTTGGGGAGTACAACGGCGAGAGATACAGGTGTATAACTCTAGTTACGTTAACTCATCTCTCTCTCTCTCTCTCTCTCTCTCTCTCTCTCTCTCTCTCTCTCTCTCTCTCTCTCTCTCTCTCTCTCTCTCTCTCTCTCTCTCTCTCTCTCTCAAATATATGGACATAATTCATTTCTAACCATTGAAATGGCACCATAGGTTTTTTGTTTCTACTTCTATAAGCGCCCAAATAATACATGACAGGTTCGAATCTGATTTTGTGTGTGTGTGTGTGTGTGTGTGTGTGTGTGTGTGTGTGTGTGTGTGTGTGTGTATGTTTTCTAGTGTATCCTCTAGTCTCTACTTCCTTCTTTCACCTACGAGCGCCAAAAGGTACATGCGAATCTATTTATGAGCTGTCTCAGTGGTCTCATAGTATTCCCCAATTGATATGTCTGTGTCACAGAACAATAACTGTACTAGACGCCTTATCTTGTAGGTAAACAATACACATCGTCATCATGTGAGGTGACAATAAGCGTGGGCGGTCAAGGTTCGCCAACCCACACGATCACTAATTTTAGAACATGTCTATGTTCTTGTACCTGTTATGCAATTATTAATCTCTGTCCATTCCATTCGCTCTTTTCCAGTCAAGTTTATGAATTCTCACTAAGATTTCAAGTTCATGTTTCCTTATAATGTGCTCACAAAATATTGAATCTCTACGTCTAATTTTTCGATACAACATATCTGTTGTTGTATAGAGAAATGTTGCTGGTACTATTAGCATTGAGACTCTTCGCTGGCTGTTGTAGATGAGGACCGAGCAAGTATGGGAATGTCTGGAGTGATGTGATGTCGGTTCTTGGCCCAACTCTCTATACAATGTAATGTTTTCATTTGCTTCATGTACTTGTGGACATTTCTCATTCATGTTTCTGTCATTCCGTAGCATTCACTGAACTTTACTGAGACATTGCCACTGCCATAAGATGTTTCTCCGATGGCCCGGTAGTCGTGGGTTTGATTCGGCATAGAAGCGGACTGTAATAGTGGCCTGGGCTCCTGGGTGGACCCATCCTAGAATGGGGACGAGGACATGTCCTGGGAGAGTGTGAGCGGCCCACGCAATACTGACCATATCACAGAGTACCGATTGGTCGATCAGAACATGGATCGGATAACTAAAACCGTGTACACGGGTACTTTACTACTGTAATTATGTTGTAATTATGTTCGTGTTTACTGCGCGGTCACCGACTGAATGAAGAGTCAAATAGGATCATCTGCCATCGTCAAAACACAGCCAGCTGCACTTGATTTCATCATTCTATTTCCTTAGGCACGATAGTACGTTTTCTTGCGCCCGCTCCTCTTTGAACTCAAGCGTAGTCCATACACACTATTTATAGTAGTCATAGTCTGAATTTTGCGTGTGGATTAGCTTTCCCTGTTAACAGTGTCCCTCGTCATCAGGCGAACCCATTCCGACTACAGAAGTACTTGTAATTTACGTCCCCAAGTCAAGGACGACAGGTCAATATTTTAGTCCAGCTGTCCGGTGAAGTGGTTGAAACCGCTTACCTCGGCATCAGCACAAAGGATATTTAAGAACAAGCGTTCTTACCCATTCGACCATGTTGACCTGCGCATTATAGTACTATCTACGATCTTTTGTCCATTGCACCTGTTGAGCCTCACGCACTTATTCCATGGAAGTGAAATGCCAAAAATGGTACTTCTGTCCTCTAGACGTCATTACTGTATAGTTTAGCTTAGTAAACATGGGTCACAGCTTATTATACAGCAAGTGTTTTCTTTAAACCTCTTCACTAATCAATGTCTCTCTACGAGGCTCTCATATCTACTGAAATATGTCTGAAGTCACGTGAGCTTGACCTGTAGTCCCAGAGTGTGCCTGTCTCCCCTCCCCGTGGCTCTCACCGACCTACTTGACGTGGACAGCCTGGAGAAGGCGGTCACATGAGGCAGATAATAACTCCAATCACATGAACCAGGGACCCATGATGGAAACAACTGGAAGCTAGACTGCATTGATATTATGTTCATGTTTAACTGGCACGAACACTTTCCGGCGTATGAACCACAATGATAGACCTTGGCATTTACCACAATTATAGACAACCCTCTGACGGTGTCGTGTTAAAGGGTGTATTATTCTCTTGTCCGTTGATACTACAGCAGCATCATTCTTTTCATGTGTAATTATTTTTGCCATACAATCCCATCTTTTTGATGACATTCTTGGTTCGTATGTTGTTATGTGCCGTCGTATTTTATGCTTTAATGTTCCAACTCACATTGCTTTAATGCTCCATCTCATACTGCTTTAATGTTCCATCTCATACAGCTTTAATGTTCCATATCATACTGCTTTAATGTTCCATCTCATACAGCTTTAATGTTCCATATCATACAGCTTTAATATTCCATCTCATACAGCTTTAATGTTCCATATCATACTGCTTTAATGTTCCATCTCATACAGCTTTAATGTTCCATATCATACAGCTTTAATGTTCCATCTCATACAGCTTTAATGTTCCATCTCATACAGCTTTAATGTTCCATATCATACAGCTTTAATGTTCCATCTCATACAGCTTTAATGTTCCATATCATACTGCTTTAATGTTCCATCTCATACAGCTTTAATGTTCCATATCATACAGCTTTAATGTTCCATCTCATACTGCTTTAATGTTCCATATCATACAGCTTTAATGTTCCATCTCATACAGCTTTAATGTTCCATCTCATACTGCTTTAATGTTCCATATCATACAGCTTTAATGTTCCATATCATACTGCTTTAATGTTCCATCTCATACAGCTTTAATGTTCCATATCATACAGCTTTAATGTTCCATCTCATACAGCTTTAATGTTCCATCTCATACAGCTTTAATGTTCCATATCATACAGCTTGAATGTTCCATCTCATACAGCTTGAATGTTCCATCTCATACTGCTTTAATGTTCCATATCATACAGCTTTAATGTTCCATATCATACTGCTTTAATATTCCATCTCATACAGCTTTAATGTTCCATATCATACAGCTTTAATATTTCATCTCATACAGCTTTAATGTTCCATATTATACAGCTTTAATGTTCCATCTCATACAGCTTTAATGTTCCATCTCATACAGCTTTAATGTTCCATATCATACAGCTTTCATGTTCCATCTCATACAGCTTTAATGTTCCATATCATACAGCTTTAATGTTCCATCTCATACAGCTTTAATATTCCATCTCATACAGCTTTAATGTTCCATATCATACAGCTTTAATGTTCCATCTCATACAGCTTTAATATTCCATCTCATACAGCTTTAATGTTCCATATCATACAGCTTTAATGTTCCATCTCATACTGCTTTAATGTTCCATCTCATACAGCTTTAATGTTCCATATCATACAGCTTTAATGTTCCATATCATACAGCTTTTAATATTCCAATCTCATACAGCTTTAATATTCCATATCATACAGCTTTAATGTTCCATATCATACAGCTTTAATATTCCATCTCATACAGCTTTAATGTTCCATTCTCATACAGCTTAATAGTTCCATCTCATACAGCTTTAATGTTCCATATCATACTGCTTTAATGTTCCATCTCATACAGCTTTAATGTTCCATATCATACAGCTTTAATGTTCCATATCATACAGCTTTAATATTCCATCTCATACAGCTTTAATGTTCCATATCATACTGCTTTAAAGTTCCATCTCATACAGCTTTAATGTTCCATATCATACAGCTTTAATGTTCCATATCATACAGCTTTAATATTCCATCTCATACAGCTTTAATGTTCCATCTCATACAGCTTTAATGTTCCATATCATACTGCTTTAATGTTCCATCTCATACAGCTTTAATGTTCCATATCATACAGCTTTAATGTTCCATCTCATACAGCTTTAATATTCCATCTCATACAGCTTTAATATTCCATCTCATACAGCTTTAATGTTCCATATCATACAGCTTTAATATTCCATCTCATACAGCTTTAATGTTCCATCTCATACAGCTTTAATATTCCATCTCATACAGCTTTAATGTTCCATATCATACTGCTTTAATGTTCCATCTCATACAGCTTTAATGTTCCATATCATACAGCTTTAATGTTCCATATCATACAGCTTTAATATTCCATCTCATACAGCTTTAATGTTCCATATCATACTGCTTTAATGTTCCATCTCATACAGCTTTAATATTCCATCTCATACTGCTTTAATGTTCCATCTCATACAGCTTTAATGTTCCATATCATACTGCTTTAATGTTCCATCTCATACAGCTTTAATGTTCCATATCATACAGCTTTAATGTTCCATATCATACAGCTTTAATATTCCATCTCATACAGCTTTAATGTTCCATATCATACAGCTTTAATGTTCCATATCATACAGCTTTAATATTCCATCTCATACAGCTTTAATGTTCCATCTCATACAGCTTTAATGTTCCATCTCATACAGCTTTAATGTTCCATATCATACTGCTTTAATGTTCCATCTCATACAGCTTTAATGTTCCATATCATACAGCTTTAATGTTCCATATCATACAGCTTTAATATTCCATCTCATACAGCTTTAATGTTCCATATCATACTGCTTTAAAGTTCCATCTCATACAGCTTTAATGTTCCATCTCATACAGATTTAATGTTCCATATCATACAGCTTTAATGTTCCATCTCATACAGCTTTAATGTTCCATATCATACAGCTTTAATGTTCCATATCATACAGCTTTAATATTACATCTCATACTGCTTTAATGTTCCATATCATACAGCTTTAATGTTCCATCTCACATTGCTTTAATGTTCCAACTCACATTGCTTTAATGCTCCATCTCATACTGCTTTAATATTCCATCTCATACTGCTTTAATGTTCCATATCATACAGCTTTAATGTTCCGTCTCAAACTGCTTTAATGTTCCATCTCACACTGCTTTAATGTTCCATCTCATACTGCTTTCATGTTCCATCTCATACTGCTTTAATGTTCAATCTTATATTGCTTTAATGTCACCTTCAGTTAGAGTAAATTTGTCTCTACAGGCTTCCCCGGCTGTAATCATTTGCAATCGCATTTACAGTTTTCATCATCGATCATTTCCTGTCCCTCTTAAACATAAAGCCCCATCAAATGCATTACAAGTCTGAATATGTTGATGTATCTTCACTGACAGTGCTTTTGTCGGTCAGCCTTCTCTAGCTCCGTGACAGGTTGATTTTATTTCCAGTTATTGTCGTTGTCCATTGTCTTTACATATCATGAACTTATGGCAACGGTTATTCTTTCTACTCCCTATGGCATATGTCCAGACTTCTATGTGCACATCTCCCTTTTACCTTTTTTTTTTTTTTTTTTTGGTGATCGTTTATCTTAATGATATTGTGCTAATTTTGAATTACTTTCTCAAATTTCCACTCTTTTCTACATCAGTGGTTCTCAACCGGTGGGGAATTCCCCCCCCCCCCTACCCTGGAATAATTGTAGGGTTTCCCGGGGGGGGGGGGGGGAATATTGTTTTGAAATTATGATTATTTCAAGATCGCGTTAATACAAGAATTGATTACTTGATATTGTTTTTCCCTCCATACTTAACGGTTCTGTACTTCTGAAATTCGTTTGATAACATAAGTAGACCCGCAAATCACGTTTTATGTAGACGTCTAGACTTGTTCCACTATGTGTTATTAAATTTAGCTTTCATTTTTACGTATACTATGTAGGGGCGGGATGGGGGTGGGGGAATTTATAGGGATGAAATACGAAAGGGGGGAATGACATTCTGAACATATGGTGAAGAGGTGCATGGGTCAAAATAGGTTGAGAACCACTGGTCTACATCAATAAAGATCTGCTTGAATAGCGTGACAAGTTCATGGCAGGATACTCCCCCCTTGCTTCTCGCGCAGTTCTCATTCACTTCTGTCAGAACTGTTCTTCACTAATCCGTGTCTGATTTCTGTTTTTAACGATTGCTTTGTTATTGTTGATTGTTATCCACCGTGATTATTCTCCTACATCTACCCAGGCTCCTCTCTCCTCTTTGGCCGTTGTGGAAACTGGTAATCAACTATGTATGTTTGACTATGTGTGTGTCTTCTCTACCGCCATCTTCTTGTAGGCATCATTACCTAGTCCCCTGTCTGGAAATTTGCACATAAACTCAACCTACACAGACACATAACTTCCTCCCACACATATTTCTCACATTTACACACACATACATAGTTCTAGAAAAAATAACACATCCATCACAGCATGCCCCTGATGGCAGCAAGTTCGGTGTCACGTGCATAAATGACTATTAGCTGGCATGCATGAATGGCGGGAATACTGATGGGCAATTTACTCCCAGGGCGGCCAACAGGGTCACTTCCGCATAATATCACCCCACTGTGTCTTCAAATTGGCCATCTAATGTGCAGTCGTCCTGTAATGTATTTACATCCGCCTGATCAAGCAATGCGTTACACAACACATTACCCAGCCTAATTACTACCGATAAACATATCAGATGGCTTCCCATTAATGTAATTATACGTGCGAGGTGCGCGTAACACGGGAATGCAAATGATTTGTGGAAGAAATGAAGCAAAGTCAGCAAAGGGACAATTGATGACAACAGTACCCAACAATGATGGTATTTGCTTTGGTACTGTCCCTGACGTAGGTTTGGTTTGTTTTTGTTTTATTTTGTTTACTTACTCAACACTTAAGTAAAGTCTTCGGTCTCCGTGGCGAAGGTGTTACAGACGCGATTCTTAATCCCATATACCCGGGTTTGAAACACAGCGGTACTGGTTTTTTCGTTCGAAAAAGATATAGGTGCCGGTCGTTCAGAAAGCAAAGGCAAACTACTGAACGTAAAACTAGCCTAGGAGTCACGAACAGCCAAAATGCCGGAGTTGACTACTATGTCATGTGAAGGACATGCAATTAAATTGTACTTAAGTTAAGAATCGACACGACGACACTCGGAACATTGCCACATATACTCCGCTGCCCACTTCAAACATTGCTGAAGATATCCCATATGCGGATGATTCCAGTAGAAATGTGATTAAAAGTCCGGGTTTCCAGGTTGGTACTCTATGCTTTGACTATTTTAATAACTGAAGATTTCGGACATCTCTGACGTGATTTTTGTAATTTGTGGTTCTAACACTCACGTGTGTTTATTTATTTGCTAGGAACATCAGTAAAGCATTTTGACAGAAATAAGCAAAACACCCAATCTTTGATCATTGACTACACCACAACGTTCTATTGAGTCAGGCACATCGATGTTATAAAGACGCTTGAACGTCTCAACATTGACGAGAAAGAGACTGGTAGATAATATGTATTAGAAACAGCGTATCATACCAACTGATACTGAAGCCGATCAATACCAGCCGATCTAGAGAGGTGTGTGACAGGGATGTGTAATGTCTGCAAGCATATTTCCCTATGTAGTGAAAGTATTGTGAGCAAATTGGAAGATATGATAGAGATGGTCATCTGAGAAAAAACATCACCATCCTAAGATAGCAGATGGTACTGTATTGACTACAGGCAATGACCAGGATCTGCAGCATTTAGTGGACGCAGTTATTGTACGCAGTTAGCAAGTAAAGTTATTGGATTGTAAGAAACCAGAAATTATGGTATTTCCAGGAAGAAAGCAATACAACAGTGTAACATACAAGTAAATGGGGAAATCACTAACATATGCTTCGATATGACAATATTGGAACAGCAAACGATATGATGGAAAGTGCATCGCTGAGATTAGAAAGAAAAAAACAAACAAACTTGCAAAGCGTAATCAACAATAACGGGCTATCAAATGAAATGAGAAACAAAGTGCCGGAGTGCTGTAAAGAAACCACACTGTTTTATGCATACGAAACAGAGAATCAGCAAACAAGCTAAGACACATCTAATGTCAGTGGACATGTGGTTTCTGGGGAGAGTGCAAAGAAAAGTGCATGAACGGTCAGACAAATACTCGAGACAGTTCTTCACGAATCACATTGCAGCCATCTCTTGATTAGATAGATTAGACGTAGCCAGTCAAGCATGCTCGTGCACATTCTGAGCTGACATGAACACTTAGTGACAACTGGCAAACGTGATCAGAAAATATACATATATAATATATGTTCTCCCCCCCCCCCCCCTTCCCCCCCGCTCATCGAATAAATTCAGATGAAAATTCAATGTGCATGTATGGCTGGCTCATCTCACAACAGAACAACGACTCACCAGCATTGGACGTTTACAGGTTGGATAGTCACAAAGTGTAGTAGCCAGGGAATTTAATGTGGTTAGAAGCACCATTAGTCGCCCTTGGAGGCGATTTCAAGAAAGTGGCACAGTAGCAGACCAGCCACGCAGTGGAAGACCCAGAATCACAACTGCTGCCGAAGGCCGCTTCATGCGATTGCGTCATTTTAGGAATCGATTTGTACCTGCGTCCTCCACAGTCCAGTCAATGCCAGGAGCTCGTCGAATTTCACATCAAACGGTCAAGAACTGCCTGCACGACGCTGGTCTCTGAGCTAGAAGATCCTACAGAGGTCCTGTTCTTACGGACCGGCATCGCCAAAACTGACTGCAGTGGGCGAATCAGCGCCGTGAATAAAATGTTGGTACAAGGTTGCAATTGAAACTGCAATAATGTTGCGTTTTACAGAGAAGGGGAAGACAGCGAGTTACATACCTTGGTCACAATACATCATCAAGATCAGGACAAGAACGAAGACCTGATCCAAGATTCTGGTGATCGTGTGAGATGGCAAACATATGACCGCATGTGCTTATCGGCAAGGTACATGATGATGATAAATATATTAATATGATATGTGTAATATCTGTTTGTGTCGCAAATATAATTGTGGATCTGCACCAGACATGATGTGTTTGTGAACTACAGTGTAAACTGGTTTGTGTTTGTTCTGTCCGGGTACGGGCTTACAGTAACATATTTATTTGTCTGCATACAAATAGACATTTATAACTGACACAATATAACCAGCATGTTTCAAGCAGACCCCGATTGGAAGCCGCCACTTCCAAATAACGCCAGCGCCTGGCTGAAGGAACGTGTGCGCCTAGACGGAATACCAGCTGATATTCTCAAGAAAGTATCATCCCTATGAAGGCCACCGTTCATCTGACTCAACAATTATCTACCTAAGAAAACAATTAACGTAAACAACCTGTGACTCAAGCGTCAGAATAGTAAGAACAACTAGTGCAGTGGTTCTCAACCTTTTTTGGCCCATTCCCCCCTTCACCATATATTTAGGACGCCATTCCCCCCTCACCAAATTTTTAGAACGTCATTCCCCCCCCCCCCCTTTTCGTATTTCCTCCCTAAAAATTCCCCCCTGCGCCTACACAGTATATGTAATAATTGAAGCTAAATTTAATAGCAAATACTAAAATAAGTCTAGACATCGCTGTATCCCTCATATCGGTCCATGGCATACATAAAACGTGATTTGCGGAACTACTTACGTTATAAAATGAATTTCAGAAGGGTGATACGTACAGAAACGTAAAGTAAGAAGGGGAAAACAATATCAAGTAATCGGTTCTTGTATTAACGCAATCTAGAAATAATCTTAATTCCCCCCCTGGAAACCCTAAAATTCCCCCCTGGGGGGGGGGGAATTCCCCACCGGTTGAGAACCACTGAACTAGTGTATTCACCGACTCATGCGATACGACTGGAGTATATCGAAACTGCTCTTTCACGGTTACTTAGTTATATATATATATATATATATATATATATAAAACCCTCAAGAAGTGTACTTTGTCCTCATTAACCCCAATCACAGCACATTGTGTTAATTAACCCCAGTCGCAGCACATGTGTTAATTAACCCCAATCACAGCACATAGTGCTAATTAACACCAATCACAGCACATGGTTCAGATTAACTGCATGTGTAAACAGTTACATTCAAAAGCGATGTCTCTAATGTAGGGCACTGATGTGGGCCACTAGATAGTTCCGTGCTAAAAGAACTTATCCGGATTCCATCCACTCATCATATGCCTTGCCGATAAGCTTGGGCGGTCATGTTTTGCCATCTCACTCGATCACCAGAGTCGTGGATCAGCTCCGTGTTTCTGTCTCGACCATGTCACGTGGCCAAGCCATCCAGGTATTTACTTCTTGGTCTTCCCCTTGGTCTCCTCCCTTCGATCTTGTCAGTTGATACCAAGTTCTCCAATTCATTTCTTCTCATAGCATGCCCAAACAATGTTGACTGTCTACGTCTAATGTTTCTAATCAGTCTACGATATTCATTTGTTTCTTGAAGGACTTCTCCGGACTAGGAGCAACATTAATCAGATGTATATCTTTCATTGTATATGCCTGCAGCTTTCATGAGTTATTTCATACAAAGATGCACAACAAACGTTACTTTCCTGTACATGCATTACAATCAACCCAATCATTAACTGACTGTTTGTGTTTTACTACGCAATATTAGTTCAGTAGTACATGAACACATGATCTATTTTTAAAATGCAATCAAACAGATGATTAGCACCATTTAGCACCAGTTGCAGTGAGGCCTCAATTTAGCTCGTATACAACGTTCAGAGAGGAATTTTCAATAACTGGTCACGATTGTCCGTCCATACAACGTCAAAGTTAAGGTTTTCCTTCTTTCTTAATTTGTCTGTGAGGATATATAAAGACATTAGTTAGTTGCATATCCTTTACAGGACGTATCAGTCAATCGCAGCATTTTTTGACTGTTCGTGATTCCTGGGCAAGTTAAGTAGTTTGCCATTGCTTTCTGAACGAAAGAAGTGCATGGATAAAATGGGATACATAGACAATTATACGCATGATTAAACAAAGCACATTTTCTCAATCGTTACCGCTAATGAACGCTGGACTTAGGCTTAGAAATGTAGGTGTGAATCTGTAGCCTTTCCTCGTGTAAGGGTGGGACATTCAGAAGCATAAGATGGGTAACAAACACATCTGAACGCACACAAATTTAATTTTCAACGGTTACGAAATGTGTAAGATGAGAAATACTTTCCCCTGAATGTATTAGTTCTGATACTACAGAGATAAAAACAGATTTAGAGATCAAGGATGCAGTACACAAAATAAGAAATGATAAATGTATGTCTATCATCTAAAATCACACCTGCCGAAAACGTTCGAGTACAGAATCATGTGATGTGTCAATAACTTCAAATGTCGCTCAGCGACTGACATTTATTACCACATGGAGAAGTTAACTATAGAATACAGTGGTTCTCAACCTTTTTTGGCCCATTCCCCCCTTCACCATATTTTCAGAACGCCATTCCCCCCCCCCCCTTCCTATAAAAAATTTGGCCCGTTCCCCCCTTCACCGTATTTTCAGAACGTCATTCCCCCCCCCCCCCCTCCTTTCATATTTCCTATCTAAAAATCCCCTCACCCCTACACAGTATACGTAAAAGTGGAAGGCAAATGTAATAGCATATACTAAAACAAGTCTAGACATCCACATAAAACATGATTTGTGGGTCTACTTACTTTATAAAATGAATTTTAGAAGGACGAGACATACATAACTGTAAAGTATGAGGGGAAAAACTATGTCAAGTAATCGGTTCTTGTATTAACACGATCTTGAAATGGTCTTCATCCCCCCCCCCCCCTGGAAACCATGAACTTCCCCCCTGAGGGGGGGGGGGGAATTCCCCACCGGTTGAGAACCACTGCTATAGAATATACGAGAACTCTCGTGGAACTATCACCATCAACTGGGCCAAACAGTTACCCACATTGGTGTGCACTTATACAAGAGGTAGCCACAGCTACCCACATTGGTGCGCACTTATATAAGAGGTAGCCACAGTTACACAAATTGGTGTGCACTTATACAAGAGGTAGCCACAGCTACCCACATTGGTGCGCACTTATATAAGAGGTAGCCACAGTTACACAAATTGGTGTGCACTTATACAAGAGGTAGCCACAGTTACACACATTGATGCGCACTTATACAAGAGGTAGCCGTACTTATACAAGAGGTAGCCGCACTTATACAAGAGGTGGCCGCAGTTGCACAGTGGCGAGCACACATGCCTGCCGGTCTGGTGGTCAAACGTTCGAATCGCCCTTGAGGCAGTGGTGTCGGTTGTTTTAATTGGTATGGCCTCCCAGAATGACATAAATTACAGGGGCAGCAGGGAGAGTACTGGAGAAGGAAAGCGGCCAACGTAATAATGAAAACAGCACCCAGTGAGCGTCGGTTAGTACAGAGAATCGAAGCCATTTCGCAGCGCGCTGCGAATAACGCCTCCCATAGCTACGTGTTATTCGCAGTCGCGGATGGTCACGTGACGTTTACTACCGTCGAAAATGTTTGAAATCGCAATAGAAAAGGAGCGTTCTTTTGAAGTTTCGGTTTAAGGTTAGGGTTACGGTTAGGGTTAGGAAATGCACGCAGAACTAAATGTATCAAATATATATTTAAAAAAGATTTAAATTTTCAATGGAAGCCATACTTAAATCTCGCAACTGTGAATAACGCTCAGTATTATTCGCAGCGCGCTGTGAATAACAAATCCCACTTAGAATAAGGGACTAAAGCGATATCCATGTGACGCCTCAATGCGAGGTATAAGGCTGACTATAGTATGTCCACATTTGTTTGCCGCAATATAAACATCCATATCTCAGTAACCAACTGAGGGAAAATTATGAGATTTAGTATATAACCTTATCATTATGTCCACCCAACAAAATTTTTTTTGTTCTGGAGATTTTACAGCAGATTTCAAAGTTTGTTTATATGCGGTATATAATTTACGGGTCTGAGATGAAATTAATAATTTTAAATGTATTACAGCGTAGCCAGACAATCATCGCTCAAATGTTGAATATTGTACGTGTTTTGAAGGGATTTGCCTTATGCCAACTACCCGCGTTGTTCAAACAAGGACTGTTCAGAGGTGTCTCAAAATGTGGGTTGTTTCATGAAACCTGATTAATATGTTGTTGTTGTTGTTATTTAAATCTTACCACTTATCGCAAACATTGAAATGTGTGAATTTTTTTCAATGGGATTTAATGCGAAATTGTACACTTCAAGAATCGCTATGAAGTTGTACACATATTTTTGTCAAGAAGCAGATCGCGGGAAACTGTTTTATACTATTACAAATTTCGAAAAAAGAACAGTGCATGCATTGGGTTTGAGTCGATGGGTGCAAGAATCTGAAATTAAACCACCACGCAATAACAAAACGGTAGGTAGAAAGATTATTGTAGACAGCTTTGACAAAGATGTCATAAGGCGAGCTATTATAAAAATGCTTTTAAAATTCGACAGGGTGGACTTCATTGCACCGGGTTCTATCCCATATGGCTCGGTCTCTTTCCGCAGCGCGGAAAGCATCGCACAAAGCACGAACTCCGCAGCTCTAGCGACGACCCACAGAAGTTTCCGAAAAATTTAACTCGTGAACCGAAGGATGCGGCCCGGAATCGAACCCACGATCTTTGGAGCCAGAGTCAAAAGGCTTGACCACTTCGCGACGGAGACTCCTAAAATTATAACAATTTAGGATTTTATATCCAGGATTATCCAGCATTATAAAAATGCTGGATGCCAAAGAAACAGTGACTGTAAGAAAACTTAGGGTTTGGTTGAGAAAGAACAATAACATAGAGCTATCCAAAACAACTTTGTGGAAAATTATAAGGACATTATCTTCACTTTTTGAAAGTACAAGGGCGGTAGAAATATTCTTTGCGAGCAACCGCATTTAGGAGCCTTGAGAAACAGATACCTACGTGAAATAAGGGAAATGCGCAAAGAAAATTATGACATAGTGTATTTGGATGAGACGTGGATCAATGCGCACCACACAAGTGAAAAGGAATGGCAATCAATGGATGGAAAGATAAAGCGTTATGTGCCCAGTAGTAAAGGACATAGCCTTTGATCATAGCCTTTGCTGGTAGTACTCATAATGGCTTACTACAGAATGCTGGGCTCGTGTTCGTATCAAAGCATACAGACGATAGGGATTATCATAATGAGATCAATGGTAATGTATTTAGAAATTGACTCGAGAATACAGTACTTCCATCCCTTGATAGACCGTCTTGTCTAATCATGGACAATGCATCACATCACAATGTTGTTACCCAAGAAGACAAAATACCTACGGCATCGGGCACAAAGGAAGCAATAAAGATATGGCTCCGAAGGGAATAATATACCATTTCCAGAAACATATTTCAAGCTACAGTAGTTGTCCCTTGTAAAACAGGCGCAACAAAAAGCAAGAAATTTTAAATCGACAAGTTGATAGAAGAGCATGGCCATAGGTGCTTGAGACTTCCGCCGTATCATTCTCATTTAAACCCTATAGAACTTGCGTGGGCTAAAATTAAAGGACACGTGGCAGCTGCCAATACTACATTCAAATTTCTGACGTCAAGATACTAACCCAGTCCGCGCTATTAAATATTGATAAAAGTTACTTGAAAAAATGTGAGGACCATGTGTTGAAAGAGGAAGAGGACTATTGGAGAAAGGATGGATTGAATTTTATGCAACCGAGAGCAATCATCAATCTACTGGAATCGTCCGACACAGATTAAGATCTGAACATATCGCAGACTTTAATCTACGTACACACTTACTGGGATATTTTGCTCCAACTATTCAGACGATTTGCAGGCCCTAAACATTACAGCATCAGCATAATGTCAATGGCAACAGTTTGTATTCCACAGTGATGAATTTTCAATTCCGCAAGCCCTCAGCGGTGACAAACAACTGTATTGGGGAAAAAAAACACACACACACACACACACACACACACACACACACACACACACACACACACACACACACACTAAACGCATTGAATACCAACAGAAGAGTAATATTGCGGTGGAAACGCGAGAGCAAACACGTTGTCAAATTAGGGGACAACACACATGCATACGAATCAATCTATAAACTTCAATGAAAAGAGGACCAACATCTTGGTCGTTAGGAAGAAAGCCCACTACAGAGACACTGATAACTATTTTCATAGTGCAAAACAGGTAATCAGGTAAACAGTTCTCTGAACGGTAAACAGCAGAGTAGACAGTCTTTCACGAAGACTCAAAGCGGGTCTGTCACCCATGTGTACGTGTGAACAAACTACACAGACAGCTGAACAGATCCTTAAAAATGGAAACATGATGACTAAATTGCGGTATCATTTCTGGTCACTCCATACGCACATTAACGCACAGCTATTTGGAAGCTTTCACGAACTAAATATAAAAAGCTAAATGCATCCTAGTAACATGAATACTTGTGTACAATTATTAACCAGCAGCTGAAGAAACAAGAAGGAAATGAAAAATAAGGTAATAAATATATTCCTTCTACTTTCCTGTCAATTTACACATTATTTACCCCATACCTCTGTACATTCTCTATCTTTACTAATATTACTCATTGCACCCCTCTCGGGAGTCTCCGTGGTGAAGTGGTCAAGCCGTCTGACTTGGGCTCCGAGGGTTGTATGTTCGATTCCTCCATTTCACGAGTGCATTTTTTCGGAGAATCCAGAGGGTCGTTGCTGGAGATACGGAGTTCGTGCTTTGTGCCACTATTTCCGCCCTGCGGAAAGAGACTGAGCCATATGGGATAAAAACCCGGTGCAATGCTACTTTAAGCTACTTCTTTTATTGCACCCACTCCCATACGAATCTGGCTACGCCTTGTACTTCGTGTCCTTACCAGAAATAACGTGGTTTACTGTAAGACTAGTTTGTTAGCGTGAATTCACTACATTTCCTCCAAAACATCAAAGAAATGTTGCCGCTTTCAATTATTTAAGTTGCTTTTGGACCTATCAAAGACATATTCCTTGGGTGGGGGTAAATATAAGACGGCTGGAAAAAATTCATAACGATGCAACAGACAGTTTTCAAAATTATTGATCGTGAATGAAGGCATTCTTTGTGGGACATACTATAGTTATTAGTAGTTATAGAAAACGTAGACAGGAGCTCTATGAGAATAGCAACTTTACAGCATCATATGACGTATAACAATATAAGCATGCGGCATTCACTTTATCAGAAGATTGTGTGACAGCTGAATCATAGCTAGCTCTATATATATATATATATATATATATATATATATATATATATATATATATATATATATATACATATATATATATATATATATATATATAAGCAAAGTTATGAACAATTCACTAAACTGAGACAGCACAATTCAACTTCACGGTTACTGTAGACAAACAGATTTCAAGTATCGAAATTTACGCTCTCGTTGATAAATAATTCGTAACTCGACACAATCACATAATCACAATGTTCTATATGTGTAAGTACGGCGGCTCGCCCAGCTGCCGAGACGGGCTATATAAGACACTGGGACACACTTGTCAACAATATAGTCCCGTTGTGAAGCAGATTAAGAACAGAAACTGTGGCACGTCCCGGGAGCGACCACAATGTGTGAGAGGCATGGTTTTCTGGAACCCAGCTCACAGAGTCCCGCGGGAGGTAAGAGGGGATTCGGATATCGGGGTTGGGGGGTGAGGAGTGTAGACGCTGATAAAGTGACGACAGGCTTACGTCACCTTCTGCGCTGTGACGGCGGCTGGGATGTTGTGAGGCACATCTATCGGGACATAGGAGGCAGTGGTCATGGTTTTCTGCAGCGGTAGGTATACAGTCAGCGTTACCGTTGGCACTGCGTCAGCGGCGGAGATGGGAACTTGCGTCTGGTAGGTGCGCGAGAGATGTACATCGGGAGCTGGTTTACTTTCTTAATAAAGACACTGGTTTGAAAGCAACTGAGGTCTCGTTCAACATGTTGAGGATGATATTCTTGCAGCTATATACAATATCAGAAGCATGTATTGTTGGCTAGCACACGCGATGTATAATATGTTACATGCGAACATTGATAATATTGTAACATTGTTACATTTTCTTTTGCAGTTAGTCTGTTCTTATTCAAGGGACTAACTGCATATGAGAATGCATGCCTGATCCCCCATGCCATAAGACGATAAACTGTTTCACCAAGCACATTCCATGAGCGTGATCAGCCACCAGACTTCAACCACAGGTTCCAATGTTGTGCGGCTGCCTTGGTCACACAGGCAGGTCAAGTAAAATAATCCCTTTTACAAGCTTTGAGGCGTATGACTATATAATCCTAGGCCAGTATTGTAACAGACAAATCGGCTCCCGAGGTTGATGCGGTGAATGCAGCGCCGGCCGCCTTTATTTTACGGGGCAATTTCTGGTGTTAAATCTGTATGTTAATTTTTTTTTTTTTTTTTTTTTAAATATAAATGTTATAGATGGGTTCTAAGAATATCTTGAGTAAAGAAAAGAACAAATGCATCCAAACTTCAAGAGCTGAATATTGAAGATGATTGGCTATTAAAGACGATAAAACAAAGAAAACTGATATATTTTGGTCACTTGAAACGTCTTGAGAATTTGGAGAGAACTATCATGGAGGGGTATATGCCTGGGAAGAGAGGAAGAGGAACCCCAAAGAGAAGATGGGTGCAGGATGTGGTGGATGATCTCCAGATGGGTGTATCGGACGCGGGACATCTTGCTTGTGATCGAGAGGTTTTCCGGAAGGTTGTTATGGGAAAGGGTTCTGCAAAAGACATGCTACTGAATTGATAAATCATATTTGTATGAATCAATCGGCACGCAATGGTTGATGTGGTTAATACCAGGCTGGCCGTATTTACTTTCCCTTGATATGTTCAGGTACCCATGTTAGACTGCGTCATTGCCAGAAGCACTTTACAAATTCTCCTTGATGGGAATTGGAAATATGTGATAGGTCTCCGTCGGAATCCTTCAGCTGGAGAAGAAGTGCGTGTCACAGCACAACGGCTATAACATTGAACCAGATGAGACGACACATTCCGTTCCTCGTGTGGTTCCTTTATTCAAGATTACATTGAAAATGTAGCAAATGGAGTCCTAGCGTTCGACCTCAAGCACACTATGAGTTCCATGAGTCCTGGAAGCGTGCAGTTAATGGGTTCCCGCACATCGTATTGCGCTATTTTTGCTGCTCACTAATTATATAATAACTCACCGTGCGGATGCTTTTATGATGGCATTATCCTACCGCCAGAGACGGAGATTTATGGCTCTCTGGGTAAAACATATTTCCTGACGTCGTTTTGTCCGTGCTTTCGGGTTATGGCGGAAAATTGAGCCTAGGAATTGAGTAACGGGACGCGATGCCACAACGTTCATGGGAGACGACGTGAAATGAAATAAATGATATATCATATACTGGGTGAAATCAACAGACATGATGTTCATATTCCTGACGCTGAAGCTGGCATGTGCACTAGACATGTTTATTGTCATATTCATCTATCACGTTTCTCGACAGTGGAAAAACGCAACAGTGAGACTTATTGATGATCACACCTGTAGGTCGTTCGCATCAATGAGATGGATAATGCGCAATCGATAATCTTCCTTAGCGCCAGCAGCCTCAAGATAATATGTTGACCCTCTCTGTCTCCAGAAGGGAGTATTATTACTGAATGCAGGTTACTTAATTGTTGTTAATTCTCAGCAGCTCTCCGTCGTCACTGGCGCTGTACATAACTCGTGGTAGTCGTCTGCTTGGGTATAACCTGGCGCACACTCAATTCACATAACGCGCCGCCTGCCACTCATACAAAACACTCGTACGTACGTACGTACGTGTATACACACACACGAGTTAAAGTTTATCTAGTATTGAACTATCATCAATTCACGCCAGGCAAGTTCAAAGGGGCTAAAATCACCTCGGAAATGCTCCTATTGTGTGCTGACTGATACCTCGAGTTCTGTGTTGATTCACCAGTCTTCCTGTGTCTTGTATAAAACCATCAGTCTAGAACAGTGGTTCTAAACCGGTGGGGAATTCTCCCCCCCCCCCACCCCCAGGGAGGAAATATTAGGGTTTCCATGGAGATTAAGATTATTTCAAGATCGTGTTAATACAGGGAACCGATTAGTTGATATTGTTTTTCCCTCCACACTTTACAGTTCTAAACTTCTCGCCCTTCTGAAATTCGTTTTATAACGTAAGTAGACCCGCAAATCTGTTTTATATAGACGTCCAGACTTGTTCTTGTATGTGTTATTAAATTTAGCGTCCATTTTACGTATACTGTTTAGGGGCGGAAATGGGGGTGGAATTTATGGGGAGGAAATACGAAAAGGGGGGGGGGGTGACATTCTGAACATATGGTGAAGGGGTGCATGGCCAAAAAAAGGTTGAGAACCACTGGTCTAGGATCTCCCTTTTGGCACAGATTCGTATCCCGCGCACCGCTGATATCCACGGAAGTCACTGAAATCAGCAGTTTCATTGGAATGTGCATCAACATTTATGTTTATGATATCTGTGCGGTTCAATCAAGGACACTCCATACTGAACACAGGCCTGTTCTTATTTGTAATGTAATTAATTGTCTCTTGTACTAATTGCAGGCACTAGGTGAAATGTCACAGTTAACCTATACTGCAAGCGACTGAGTATCAAATGTCACAATTAATCTATACTGTACGCGACCACATATGTGTCCACATACAGCTCCATGTTAACCAACAATTAAAATCAGTAACGAAGAAAAGCAAAATGTTACAAGCTTTGAATACACTGGCTCAATGATTAACACCAGCGGGTGCTGCCCAAAAGAAGTCAGAAAACAGACTGACCATAGAAATCCACATAATAAACAGTGTTAAGAGCACACTACACGATACCAGCAAGCAAGCTACAGTAACACTGCTAAGAACATACATCTTTTGTGTGGCAACATGAATGTGAGTCACGGGACATTTCGCAAATACTAAAGAAAAACATTACCATCGCCTTGCTACATAATATTATCATAACACTGTTGCTCACAAATAAAATTAAAAAAAAAAAAACCGCGGGCATTTTACACGATTTGAATTAGGACGACGGGAAAATATCAAACACTAACAATAAGTGACCCTAGTAACAAAGTCTGTCAGGTCAGGTGTACCATGTGCAAACATGGTTAATTATCTAATATAAGGAAACTGCGACACCGCAACGAACCAGATATTATGTAAAGAACAACCTACAATACTGAAAACACAAAGTGCAACAAAAATATAAAGCACGGCAACATTTTCTGGTATAGCTAAGAATATAAGGTTCAGAAAACACATCTGATATAACTAAGAATGAAGTAAGGCTCAGCAAACACCACGGAAAGCCTAACACTCAAATACTGGCTTCTTGAACCAATGCAGCAACTCACAACCACCACTAAACATCAAAAGACTGGCCTAACTACTACAGACAGGCATTGGCGCCTACCAGATTCCGTGGTGGCAGAGAGAAGAAGGCCTATCATGTCGATTCGATTCTATCATTACCCCTACCCCTGTCAACTGCAATGAGAAGTTATATTAGGGTCCCTCCCTGGCTCAGATTAATGGTCATGTGATTGAGTCAGCCGCAAATAGCTGTTTGCCCACGGTTTTACCCTCACAAGCTTATTAATTTGAAAATCATTGTTGTCCATAGGGGTAATGATGTAATTTTTGTAACCTATCATCCAATTCCGACGGCTTGGTGGCTTAGAGGTTAGCGACTTTTCTCCGTAATCTCGTATACTCTCGTCGGTAACGTGATGACGGTGAGAATCAGCATTGGTTCGAATCGCATCGGTAACTTACGGGGTATGTGAGCCGGCCGCTCAGAAAGCAATTACAAACTACTGAGCGTAATCTTGCCAAGAAATCAACATACAGCTGAAAGATGCTGGTGTTGACAGCGATGTCCTGTAAAGGATATGCAACAATAACAACATCATCCAATCCAATCCAGTTTTTGGTACGAATACCACCTTTCAACCTTCGAGTTTTCGACTTGGCTATAATTGGGGTATTTATGGTGTAGCTTGTAGTTTGTCTTTCGTACTTTGGGCTGCTTGTTGTCAGCTTCCCGGCTTCTGATGTGTTGATTGTGTTTGTTGCTTTCTTGTCAGGTTTTTAATGTCTGGCCAGAGTTGAGGCCTGGAGTAATTGTGTACCCACCCCGTCATATGGTGCTGTTTCCTTCAGGGAACTTTACCAGTTGTCGTCTCTCCTGGTATTCCACTTATGTCCCCGTCTTGGTCTATCTTCGAATCTTCTCGGTCTTGTTTGATTCCGTGTGTCGTGGGCGGCTTGATGGTTCTTTCTTGGTGGAGAGCGATGCGGAGTCTTAGCCCATGCGGCTTCAGTTGGGTAGTCGTTTTCATTCAATTCTACTTCTTCATCTGTTGCTTCTTCTCCTGTCTGTGGCTTTGCATCCTTCTGGTTCAGGTGTTTCGGTCTTGAGAAGCTCAATCAACTCGTCTGCCTTTTCATACTAAGGCTGAGGTCCCCGCTCCTTGCTTCCCAGAAGCCTTAGAGTTGGCTGCGCAGCCTTGTGGGATTTCACTATCATCATGAGCCGTGTACACGAAAATGGAAGAAACTGGCCCATACATATCATGTCTCTGGAACAGAGTTACAGACGAAGACTTGGATGAAACTGTTTCACTGTGCTTGTATCTCATGTTTGTCGCATTCCTTTGTTGTGCTGAAGATTAGTATTTGTTGTTATTTAACGCCACTGAATAGTCACTATTCTCCTAAAGATAGTGGTCACTGTCCAACATGGCCAGTGTCAACGGTAACTATGTCATAAGCTTGAAAATAAAATTACGATTTTGTAGCTGTATGTCGGTACGTGTGTTTTATTTTCAGTACACACGTGTTAGATAAATAAACGTTTTTTTAAAGGGAGTCTCCGTGGCGAAGTGGTCAAGCCGATTGACTCGGGCTCCGAAGGTTGTGGGTTCATTCCGGACCGTGTCCTTCGGTTCACGAGTGAAATTTTTCGGAGACTCCTGAGGGTCGTCGGTAGAGCTACAGAGTTCGTGCTTTGTGCGACGCTTTCCGCGCTGCGGAAAGAGACCGAGCTATATGGGATAAAATCCCGGTGCAATGAAGTCGACCCTGTCGACTTTTAAGCGACATTTTTTTTTTGGTTTAAAGACTCGATGTATGATTGTCCTCTCGATGTTGTTTGTTCTTGTGTTGGTTTGATACTGAATACTGTATGTCCGCAAGGTTAATTCTGCCACTTGTAAAAGCATGTTTGTAAAGCCACCCCCTCGTAAAGCCACCTCGTTACTTATTACATTATTATTTGATTTACGGTTGTAAATCTATAGAGGTTAGTTGGCTTTTCTTCTGCAAAGGATTTTCTGAACCAAGTGTCATTAGAACACACAGCAAATGTAGAGCAGCGTATATAACGCGTGGCCTTTACTGCCTCTATGTCCGAGGGTCACCTGACCGAGCGACGTCATAAACACACTTGAAGCGGCAAGACAAAACGATGACTTCACACTGAATGAATCGTTTATGTTCTATTGTGAAGATAACCACAAGTGTATGTTCTATTGTGAAGATAACCGTCACGTGCATATTCTATTTTGAAGATAACCACACGTGTATGTTTTATTGTAAAGATAACTTCACCTGTATGTTCTATTATAAAGATAACCACACGTGTATGTTCTATTGTGAAGATAACCATAGGTGTATGTTCTAATGTAAAGAAAACCACACGCGTATAGTTTATTGTGAAAATAACCACAAGTGTATGCTATTTTGTGAAGATAACTAAATGTGTATGTTCTATTGCGAAGTTAACAATCATGTGTATGTTCTATTGTGAAGATAACCACACGGGTATGTTCTATTGTGAAGAAAACCACATGTGTATGTTCTATTGTGAAGATAACCATCACGTGAAATTATGATCACCCTCCTCAGCTGACAGGCAATTGATGATTATCACGATTATGATGATAATAATGGTTGAATCATATTCAATGGCCGGTTCAAATCTTCCTGGAAGAGAGGGTTATTTAGTGATCACAGAGCTTCAGGATGGAACCTGCCTCGTGAAATAAAGTATTTCATGCTTTCTGATAGTAAAGCGGTCGGCGTGGTACTGAAAGCATCAAAGTGCCTTCTACTTGAGTAAAATATGGTACTTACACTGTATCCCCAATATTCCACCAAAGAAACAGGGTCCTTGATCTGTTCTTCGTCAAAAGAATCTGTGTTAATGTTAAGGCATCCCTTGGGTAGTCTGATCATCTCGGCTGGTATGGACGGGTGTGTAGGTGAACTGTCCACTGCACGGTAAATCTGCATATACATGTTCGACAGTGTTCGTGTCTGTTACGAGATGCGTTGCTACATTCAAGTATCGTTTGACTTGCGGATAGATACAAAAACTCTGCTACTAGTGCGATAAATGGATGATGTCTGCCTGGCATGAAAAGAAATTCATCCCATGAATGCCCGAGACAAGCTGCTGGCCTCTACAGAAGAGACAGAATGGTGACACTGGGACAAGCTAACGTATCGAGGAACAACATTCATTATACAAAACAGACAATGCCAAACGGAATTATCCAGGAAGATAAGAGAAGCAAGTAACATATAGCCCTTGAAAAAATAGAAGTTAACCTTGACAATAGCCAGACACATTTCGATACCACTTGTGGAGTAAGTTTAATAATACAACCAATAACAAGCAAAGATACTATTTTATAACACACGTGGAACTGTAGTAAGGACTGTAGCCACACATAACACTGTCTACTACATATTAATGAAACTGTCTTTAAGAAGGATTACAACAGTCAAGGCGCTGAACTTGCGCGGCAAGTTCAACAACTCTTCACCAATTATGTGTGTACTATTTACTTCAGTTATGTCCCTTGACACATAGAAACTGTATTTTTCATTCGTTGAAAATATAACAGCAGGACAATAGTGAATGAAACTATTATTCACTGGCCTATTGCGTGCATGATTAATTCACGTCATGAATTAGTCAGTGACGAAGTAAACGAGAAGGACACCTAGGCAAACATGGAAACAGACTGCCATACACGACCAAAAGACACACAGACATACTAAGTCAGGTTTACAGCGCCGTGGTAACTGTTTATTAACATGAGAACATGCTATACAACAGAGAGGGGCTCTGTGTGAGAACAGAGTGAGACATGTCAAGGGTGACTAGTGCAACCAGTGGTCCTTTGAGGAGCTGTTGAGTGTCTAACTAACTGTTCGGTGTCTAACTGTTGTGTATCTAACTAACTTGGGGGGTACGGGGTGTCAGGCATTGGTAGCACCTTTGGTAAGGATGGCTCTCATGTCCTTTCAGGACCCATCCCCCACTGGTCCAAGTCTGACACCCAGCTCGTGCCTGTGGCTCCTAGTAGCTGTCAGCATGCAACAGCGGCCACCCCCCGGGCAACAGCTGTGAGAGGCTGGCTAAACCAGGCATGGGTATCCGATTTGGTGTCAAACCAAGAGGTAAACTAGGGTATGCCTACCCAGCATGTGAAGACAGGATTCGGCAGACTGCGCGGAAGAAATCATTCCTGATTCAACGGGCAAGACGGCGTTTACCTGCAAAGCGTTGTGGAACGTAATGAGCACGGCAAGGCACGTAGAGCGCCCTGGTCATCCACTGCACCTGTATTCGTCTCCAAGTCGTCTCGACTTGTCTTGCCACTGGACTCAGATGGACTCAGGCGAGAGAGTGAGGTCGACGAATTGCGCAACTCTTCCTCACTTTAATCCAAGTCATCGCGCAAGTCATTCTTCATCCAACGTCACATATCACCTTCAAGCCCTGTGGCGATGGGCGAGCGGCAAAGCGGCAGGCGTGGGTACGCTGGCAGCCGTAGTCGCAGACCTGCACACAGGCAGCTCAGGCCATATGGTCGTCTTCTACTGACCGGAGCAGCAGTGGGATTCGGCAGCCCCCTGAGCGACTGAGCAGCCCTCTATAGGAACACACTGCTCACCTCCATAGCATGAGGAAGGGGCTAGAAAAGGTGCCCTAAACACTGTCCGCTCCATCACTACCTAACCAGCTAGCCGCGGTTGGTGGGTACCCTTAACTGCGGTCGACATACAAAGAAAGATAAAACAAGCAAAGCTAAAAGAGTAAACCATATTCCCTTAACAATTGGAACTTGGAATGTACGCACCCTACTTGATTACACTCTGAAAATTTCACTGAATGCTTTTGGAATTCATCATGACACCTGGGAGGCTGCAGCCAGAGACCGAAATTCGTGGCGTGCATCATTGCGCAAGGGTGCAGTCATATGTGAGGCAACCAGGACTGCAAGAGCTGTGAAGAAAAGGCAGGACAGAAAAACCACTGCAGGAAATCTTCCTCTAGAGACGTCAAGCATTCTTTGCCCACATTGTCAAAGAACATTTCGAGCCAAAATAGGCCTTATCAGCCATCTTAGAACCCACGGCTCCACACCTTCAACCCCACTGGATGAATTGAATGGTCATCATCATTCTTGATGGACAAACAACAAAACAACAAAAAAATCTAACTAACTGTTGTGCATCTAACTGTTGTGTGTCTAACTAACTGTTGTGTGTCTAACTGCTGTAAGTGTTTCTAACTGTTGCAAGTGTGCATAACAGTTGTACGTGTGTCTAACTGTTGTAAGTGTGTCTAACTATTCTGTGTCTAACTAATGACAGTATGTCTATTTAACTGTTGTAAGTGTGCCTATCAAACTGTTGTAAATGTGTCTATTTAACTGTTGTAAGTGTGTCTATTTAACTGTTGTAAGTGTGTCTATCTAACTCCTGTAAGTGTGTCTAATTAAATGTTGTGTGTAACTGTTGTAAGTGTGTCTATCTAACTCCTGTAAGTGTGTCTATCTAACTCCTGTAAGTGTGTCTATCTAACTCCTGTAAGTGTGTCTATCTAACTCCTGTAAGTGTGTCTATCTAACTCCTGTAAGTGTGTCTATCTAACTCCTGTAAGTGTGTCTATTAATGTTGTGTGTAACTGTTTGTAAGTGTGTCTATCTAACTCCTGTAAGTGTGTCGGAGATCTAACTCCGTAAGTGTTGTCTATCTAATCCTGTAAGTGTGTCTATCTAACTCCTGTAAGTGTGTCTATCTAACTCCTGTAGTGTGTTCTATCTAACTCCTGTAAGTGTGGTCCTATCTAACTCCTGTAAGTGTGTCTATCTAACTCCTGTAAGTGTGTCTATCTAACTCCTGTAAGTGTGTCTATCTAACTCCTGTAAGTGTGTCTATCTAACTCCTGTAAGTGTGTCTAATTAAATGTTGTGTGTAACTGTTGTAAGTGTGTCTATCAAACTCCTGTAAGTGTGTCTATCTAACTCCTGTAAGTGTGTCTATCTAACTCCTGTAAGTGTGTCTATCTAACTCCTGTAAGTGTGTCTATCTAACTCCTGTAAGTGTGTCTATCTAACTCCTGTAAGTGTGTCTATCTAACTCCTGTAAGTGTGTCTAATTAAATGTTGTGTGTAACTGTTGTAAGTGTGTCTATCTAACTCCTGTAAGTGTGTCTATCTAACTCCTGTAAGTGTGTCTATCTAATTCCTGTAAGTGTGTCTATCTAACTCCTGTAAGTGTGTCTATCTAACTGTTGTGTGTCTAATTAAATAATGTAAGTGTGTCTAACTGTTGTAAGTGTGTCTAACTTTTGTAAGAGTGTCTAAATAACTGTTGTAAGTGTGTCTATCTAACTGTTGTGTGTCTAACTAACTGATGTAAGTTTGTCTATCTAACTCCTGTAAGTGTGTCTAATTAAATGTTGTGTGTAACTGTTGTAAGTGTGTCTAACTGTTGTAAGTGTGTCTAACTTTTGCAAGAGTGTCTAAATAACTGTTGTAAGTGTGTCTATCTAACTGTTGTGTGTCTAACTAACTGATGTAAGTGTGCCTATCTAACTCCTGTAAGTGTGTCTAATTAAATGTTATGTCTAACTGTTGTAAGTGTGTCTAACTGTTGTAAGTGTGTCTAACTGTTGTAAGTGTGTCTAACTTTTGTAAGTATGTCTAAATAACTGTTGTAAGTGTGACTATCTAACTGTTGTGTGTCTAACTAACTGCTGTAAGTGTGACTATCTAACTGTTGTGTGTCTAACTAACTGTTGTAAGTGTGACTATCTAACTGTTGTGTGTCTAACTAACTGTTGTAAGTGTGACTATCTAACTGTTGTGTGTCTAACTAACTGTTGTAAGTGTGACTATCTAACTGTTGTGTGTCTAACTAACTGTTGTAAGTGTGACTATCTAACTGTTGTGTGTCTAACTAACTGTTGTAAGTGTGTATAACTTTTGTAAGTATGTCTAAATAACTGTTGTAAGTGTGTCTATCTAACTGTTGTGTGTCTAACTAACTGTTGTTAGTGTGACTAGCTAACTGTTGTGTGTCTAACTAACTGTTCTAAGTGTGACTATCTAACTGTTGTGTGTCTAACTAACTGTTGTAAGTGTGTCTAACTAACTGTTGTAAGTGTGACTATCTAACTGTTGTGTGTCTAACTGTTGTAAGTGTGACTATCTAACTGTTGTGTGTCTAACTAACTGTTGTAAGTGTGTCTAACTTTTGTAAGTATGTCTAAATAACTGTTGTAAGTGTGTCTATCTAACTGTTGTGTGTCTAACTAATTGTTGTAAGTGTGACTATCTAACTGTTGTGTGTCTAACTAACTGTTGTAAGTGTGACTATCTAACTGTTGTGTGTCTAACTAACTGTTGTAAGTGTGTCTAACTAACTGTTGTAAGTGTGACTATCTAACTGTTGTGTGTCTAACTAACTGTTGTAAGTGTGACTATCTAACTGTTGTGTGTCTAACTAACTGTTGTAAGTGTGTCTAACTTTTGTAAGTATGTCTAAATAACTGTTGTAAGTGTGTCTATCTAACTGTTGTGTGTCTAACTAACTGTTGTAAGTGTGACTATCTAACTGTTGTGTGTCTAACTAACTGTTGTAAGTGTGACTATCTAACTGTTGTGTGTGTAACTAACTGTTGTAAGTGTGTCTAACTGGCAGAGCGCCGAAGTACACTTGTTTTAGCAGTTGACATTATAATAAATACACACACTCGTTCGTCCAATTGAATTGCCTTTGTGCCTTATTGTGTATGTCTACTGGCCTGCTTGTCTGTCTGTCCAACAAGAAATGTGCATACATAGTTTCCCTTACCATATTGAACATTCTCCACAACAAATGCATTGCCTAACTTCTGAACCTTAATTACCACCCCGTCACTGTCTATCCTGCTCTCCCAAATGTCCACCCCTTCCCCCAAATCTCTGTGTGTGTGTGTGTGTGTAATCAAGCTCCTATTTCAGAGCATAAGTATATCCCATAATTTCATATATCGCAGACTCCACCAGTACATATATCGCAACCAAAGAAATTAGATCCTCTCGTAATCTATGTGGTCAGCGCTAGAACTGAGGATGCCGGGGCGAGAAAACAATACCCGTTCTCTGGTCAAGGATGGAAGCAACGAGGCTGGCAGGAGAAGGGAGCACAATGTCTGGTCACCGACAGAGGCAAGCAGCATGTTGGCAACATAAGACTGCGGCGACGACATCCACACTATTATACGATATTGATTTTTCTGATGCCAACAGAAACGGTTCCTTGAGACTGAAGTGCTGTGTGAGACTTGAGATTAAAGCGTGCCATGTTTGCAGATGTCTGCACTTAGGCACAGCAGAGATGCTTTCTTGACTTTGGCACAATCGTCACTTTGATGTATACTAATAATGTTCACAGTAAACAGAAACACAAGTTGCTGCGCCAAGTTCACATGAAGGGACAGCTGCAAACAAGCACTGAAGCCGAGGATTATGTGTGCATGCGTGCAGGAATATATACTTTGCAGAGGGGATAAATTCGTTTGTAGAAAATAGCAAACCGATACGAAACTTAGAGACAAGCAGAAAGCTAACTACAACACCAAACACTCAGAGAGAGAGAGAGAGAGAGAGAGAGAGAGAGAGAGAGAGAGAGAGAGAGAGAGAGAGAGAGAGAGAGAGAGAGAGAGAGAGAGAGAGAGAGAGAGAGAGAGAGAGAGAGAGATGGCATTCTTGGACTGGCCAAATGGCACATCCATCCATCATGTCCCATGCCAGAAAACGTGGGCGGTGATGACTCGCCATTTCACTCGTCACCACAGTGGTCGATCAGCTCACTGTTCTTGTCTCGACCATGCCATGTGGCCAAGCCATCCAGGTATTTACTTCTCGGTCTTCCCCTTTGGTCTGTTCCATTCGATCTTGCCAGTTGCCACTAAGTTCTCCACTTTATTTCTTCTCATAAAATGCCCAAAACATTGTGACTGTCTACGTCTAATGTCTCTAATCAATTTACGATTTTCATTTGTTTCTTGTAGTACTTGGTCATTGGTTTTTCTAGTCTGTCCATGGTATTCTTTGCATTCTCCTCAAAAACCACATTTCCACGGCCATCAGATGTTTTTTCAGCTTGTCTGCTCATTGTCCACGGTTCACATCCATACAAAAGTAGCAGGTTCTATGTAGCACCTCAACACTCTACACAGGCAAGCGGATTTGTTAATAGAGAAAACGTGCATGACAGACAGACACACAGACACAAACAGACAGTGACACATAACCAGATACAACGAACGACCTCAGAGGCAATCAGGCTATCAGAGGGACATAAATACGTGCATACAGACAAGGGTATCCACTAAACTCCACAGAACAAACAAAAAAATGCAGGCAAATGGAACAAGTCTATGCAAGCCAATGTATTTGGTCACTTTGTTAACAGAACAAGGCCGGTGCATTAAACACGTTAAATGTAGCAAGTATGAACTGGGGAAAAACGCACAGGTGGTAGAAGACGTGATTAAAACACTAACATTTAGAAATTGCGCGAAACAAGAAGGGACGCAGCAGACACGAAGCTATTAAGATCATTGTATTGGACGCGGCAAGCTCTAGAATAATAAGAGTACAATTCAGAGCCGAAACGGACTGATACACAAATGTGATGGTGATGGAGTGCTACGCTCTCGTAAATGATAGGAAGGAATCAATCAAGGAGGTATGTCACAAGTACCTTCCAAGTCCTATAAGCAGTCTGAGACATGACAACATCCACAGTCTGGTGAACGACCTGAATGCTAGCATGGGATCTTTAATATGGAGTGGTGAAGAAACCATGGCAATACAAGGACTGTAGGTAATGAATGCACATGGGTAATTTATACATCATATATTCTGAGTGAAGCAATGTACCACAGGCTGAAATACTTTACTACACTAAGTGATATATACACCAACTTCGTTATCACCTTACCACAAAGCGGGAAAACACATCCAGCATATCTGCATTATCGATATATTTAGATCATTTCTGAAAGAAGTAAATGTCTTTAGAGGTGTAATTAAGATCACCATTTTGCTGATAATTAATTTTAAGTTAAGAATATAGAGGTACATAACATGTAATAAATACGGAAAGCAGTACAACATAGGGTATCTCAGAAATGAAGCAACCAATGAACAATATGTGGTCACAGTATTTACTAAGTGTCAGTTCCTGCAACAGGTAGTTGACGAAGTGAGAACGAGGACTGCTGGCAGCGGATTTACAGAATTTGGAACGAAAAATATCCTCGGAGAGGGACGCAGAGGTGTTTCCAAGGCATCAGGGCCAGGTTCTATACTGGCCAAGATCTAATAACACGTCCTAGTCGTGCGTCCTGGGCAACAGGTCCCTTCGGGGTCCTGGCCAACGTCAGTAGGATCGTTGATTCCTCCGAAGTCGGAGAGTATTTGCCTGCGAGGAACCACCAGTCTGCACACCAACAAGCCAGACATGGGACAACAGATACTCAGGCAAACCTCAGTCTGGTATGACATCACACTGATGTTGGACAGCAGGATGTCTTCATCGGACAAACAGGACTTCGCGCTGGAGTTAACAGCCAGAGAACGCAAGCAAGCAAGCAAGCATCCTCAGAGAAATGGAAAGAAAAATATCTTCGGAGAAATGGAACGAAAACATAAAGCATGGCTAACTAACAACGCAAACGTTTTAGATAGACGAAATGACAAGTAGATTTAAATCACAGCAGAACCGGAGCTGCTAAAGTATTGAGTCCACAAAAAGTACACTCAACGCCAATAAAGAAAATAGGAAGTGGATAAGGCGGATAAATATACACTTTATAGATGACCTGGCAAGAAAGACAGAAGTAACTTTAGCGATGGGGGATACCTAACAGCACAAAGTGGACCCAATAAGAATTATAGTGCATACAAAAATGTTTGCGATAAATCCACAATCAGTATAACTGTATAATTATGTAAACCAAATAAAAATTGTCCTCTAAAAAGTACTGGAGAGTTTTGGTCATAGACCATGCCTTTATGAAGGGAAAATCCCAACTGCACCTCTCCGCGGTAGAGGATGGAAACACACCACGGTGTGGCTAACACAGCTCTGGGGACCGAGTATCCACCGGAATAAGTGGACAACTCTGCAACTGAGCAGAGCATGGCACTCATTTGTCCTGACAGTCGGAAATGGCTGTCAAAGGTAGAGGTAAAAGACCACCATGTGGATGTGGATGGCAAGGGGAAACCACCACATTATCTTCCTAAGACTTCATGGCAAAACATATACCAAAGACCGAGATCTGTGGAAAGCCATGAACGCCTATGCCAGCTGGATGATGATGATGATGATGAAACAAAAATTATTTTTGTTCTGGAGATTGTGCAGCAGATCTCGATTGTTGTTTATAAGCGGTATATAATTTACGAGTTAGAGATGAAGTGCATATTATGAAATGTATTACATCTTCACACGAAAACAACACTGTTCAATAGTGAATGAATAGTCTCCGTGGTCAACGGGAATTTCTTTATGAGAAAAACGTCACATAGTGGACCGGAAGTGTTCAGAGGTGACATCATTAATTCTACCTATAGTGAGTGCTTTCACGAAACGTTATTAATTTATAATATCTTACCATTTATCGCTAACACCTGAATATGTACGTATTGTTGAATGAGACTGAATGTGAAATAATTTTGTACACTTGAAAGCATTGCTATGAAGTTGTTACACATATTTTAGTCAGGAAGTTGATCGATAGAAAACTTTTTCGTACATACAGTTTAAAAAGAAATACACTAACTGCATTGAATACCAAAAGAAAAGTAGTACTGCGGTGGACACTGTCGATATATTGACGAACTAAGTAGGTAAAGTCTATTCTCATGTCATCTGGTAGGTGTACAATAAATCTGGTCTATCATGTCTTTATTTCAGGATGTCCAAAGTTGGCTTCGGTGGTTTTACCTGACGATGCTAAAAATATTCATTATGCAAGACGTCAGCGTCTTAATTAGTGATAATGAAACGGACGTTTCTTCCCTACTTGTGCTGGTCATGGGAGATATTGGTCTGCTACTGTATGCTTCTTAATTTTAAATTAGGCAAGATCTATAGGCTCTCTGTATAGGAATTATACCCTGTTTGAAAGGTGAGAATATACTCTTTATGGGTGTCAGGTTCGAACGGCCGATATTCGTTTAAAATTGAATGTATGACGGACATAAATTTTCTAGCGACATATGTGACTTGTTGGAGAGGCCTTTAGATGGTTGAAACGGAAATAGCTATTTCTCTGAGACCAATCTGATCGAATAGTTTCCCAGGGTTATTTGGGATCATATGGCTTGTACGGTGTGCATTTTCTTAAAAATTCGATAGTAATCTAACTCCTCAAGTAATTAGAAAGCTTCTGACTCCTTTCTGGGGAGATTTAGTGGAATTTCTCTTTTCAGCATCATGCGGCTGCGCTAAGACCATGAGCTTTCTATGTCTTGCTTAATATGAATGCACCGGTCTTCTACTGTCTGTATCTTCAATGTCATATACTCAGAAGACATGTTATTAGCATGGGATGAGTTCTAGTCCTCTATATAGTATTATTGTGGAGTATAAGATGCAGTCTATCATGAGGCTCATTTGAAAGGAGATCTTACTTATTCTTAAATATGTTCAACCAGTGAGTTCTATTCCCAAAAGGATGTGTCTTGTTGGACAGAACAAATATATTGGTCTGATCAAATAACTCTGAAACAACCACACATGTGATAGTGGTAGGTGAGTGGTGAGGAGATCAGATTACCTGCGAAAGATATTCACCCGTGTTTCCTTTTGTTACATGAACCCGTGTTTATTACACCTGGATTAACTCAATGCCGTGGTTATGAAGTTCTGCGTTGACTACCTTTCTACACATCCCAGTGCAACCAATGTAACCTGCAACATTAAATACTTGTCTAACCAGTAGGATCAAGATGTTGGCTGTTAATGAAGGCTGAAGACTGCTGTTTTCAAGACTCAATACTCACCGGAAGTGAGACGTCTGATTGTTCAAGGGTCGAGACCAATCAGGTGAATCAAAACCCAGTTCTGCTTGAGGGTTCACACAGCATGCACCCGCCTCTCACTGCTTGAAACATGTTTAGTTTTGATGATGATTCTTCCTCTTAAGAACCAAATACCGATGATCAAAGGAACTTTCAACTGTGCTTGAACTATTCGCCCAGTGACATTCTTTCTCTGAAGGTCTTATTTGTCGCATACTATGTATGTGTGAATCTATAAGTAAATATGTTTATAAATGTACAACGGAGTCTATTAGTAGTTAAAATACAATACGATTAGAGTTACTAGGCAACTACATCAGAAGAATAGTTAACAAAGACAGACAGGATGTACAATTACAAGTTCAGGTCAAGGCTAGCGCGCGACGGCGGGCTGCTGGGGAAACAAGGGGAAACACAACGTTCAAAGGCTTCAAAATGTCGACCTACGACACCCAGGCGCAAGCTTCGGCCGGAATCAGATGTATTTCCAGTTCTCATCACATGACCAGCAAACCTGATTGCCTCTTTCTTATTGTTGAATATAATGTTCTAGTTTCAGACGTATTTGTTAGGTACAGAAATAGTTGTAGTGAAATGTAATTGTGAACAATTGAGTGATTTATCTCGTTTAAAATAGAGACTATGGATAAACAACAAGATCAGTTTATTCTTCATGGACAACATTCAACAACGAGCATGAGTGCTCTCTTGAGCCATTTGTTTTAGACAAGGAAACTACGACAGTGCCTTCTCCGCATCATAGAGAGAATACTAAGCTTAACAATGAGTGGGAAATGTGAAGGGTATGCCTCGTGATAGGAAGACACTGTCACTGACATAATATCTGTGTAGTGGTGTCGGAGGGGACCATCAAACACCACAAAGGTCTGCTCTGAGTAGGAGGTCAGTGCCGCCTGCTCCAGTAATAACCCAGCAGGGCAGTCTCGGCAAGGTTGGTTGGTGGGACACAGTTGATTGCCATGTGATATTATTCTGCATTAAACTATGGCATTATGTTACCATTGGTGTTGAGTCATTCTGAAGTCCTGCCATGACACCGTACATTCATGACTGTCCATGTTGTATGACTAAACGAGCCACCGAGGATCATGATAATATTCTAACTATCTGTCTGATCTAAATTTCAAGATTACATGTTCAATACGCTATTTACAGACAGTGTAGTTACATCATGTGCGTGGGTCTCATGATTATTCTGGATGCGAATGCTTGTCATGTGGTATGAATAGTCTGCTCTCATTGTCCAACATATCTGTATTCATGCCTCCCTTATCATAGTGTTAAAAAGGTTAGGTGCATACCTTTACAGGACGTCGCAGTCAACACCAGCAATGTTTTTGCTGTTGTGATCACTAGGCAAGTTTACGTTCATTGCTTTCTGAACGATCCGCACCCACACCATTTCGTAAAAACAAACGCAAAGCTGTCTCCTATCAAATCACCTGCAACTGTGTTTCAAACGCGGGTATGTGGGATTACGAACTGCCACGGAGCCGGCTTATAATAGTGTAGTGCTTACATGTTCCCTTGGACACTGCCTACTCTTAACTGTATTGTTGGTGTTGTGCAGACTCATGTTAGTCTGAGTGTTAGAGCGTCGAAAACGCTGTAGATATATCTGTATATAGTGAAGGGCTCATATAGGTTTATTTATTTGATTACTACCAGAACATTGCACGAAAATCATACATGCACTGAGTCCGGCAATCTTGGGGCTGTGGCAAACCACAATCCTGCCATGACACCCTCAGAGACATAGAGCATGTCACAGAATGATGATAGTTTAGTGATTCCCAGATAGAATTGGATGTACCATTAATGGCAATATAGGAGAAGGGTTAACAATCGAGTCGTTCAATCTGAGAGAAGGATAAATGGAAGGTTATTGACCGATTATCAGGGACAGGTGCTCGCAGAGGTCAGTGGCTGCCGCTCGTATCGGCCGACGGGAGGGAGACACGAATACATCGGAACGGGGAACAGAAAGACGGTGTAATCTCTTTGAAATGCGACGAGCAATGAACGAAGAAAGCGATCAACGGGGGTCGGAGGCTTTGAAGTATTAGCGTAAGGGGAACTCAGGGAAACATCGTAACAACGGAAATAAACGAGCAATTAACAATACGTGAATTCACAGACGTTTGAGGTGGGGACTTACGGCAAATTTGATTGTAGATCAAACAATCAACGGAGGATTGGACACTCAATATAAATAGTAGAAAAGTGGTTTTATATTTAGTGTGCTACCAAACTGGACGGAAAGCTGGATTTATGTGTCCTGTAAATGAAAAGAAATATCCTCCCTTATAATGGGATAGAGTGCTTATGTGCGGATAAATTTCGATTCGGGGACTTACATTAATTCTATATATATAAGGTAACACTAATATTAGAGTAATATTAGCATAGGGAAATATGTGTTTGTGCTTAGGGTTTACTATTGCTTTCTATTTAGTGAATAGTTTAGACTTTAGTGAATTCTGCTGTTTATGTCAGAGTATTCTTTCGGAAGCTTTTTCATTACGGCTGGAGAAAGACAATCACATAAACAGTAATATGAAGCAGACTTAAATCATCTGATTTAATGTTTATTACCCAGGTTCCACTACACCGCCTGACATATCAAAGAGGATAAACCAGTACGTCTCTTGTACAGAGAAAGCAGTGTTGATAATAAAGGAAAGAACTTTCACTTAAATCAGGCACTTCACAGGTGCAGTGAAAATATGTCACTATAACAAATTCAACCTAAACAGTCAATAAGAGTGGGTGACATAACGAATGGCAAGAAACAGGTTTTGGTGAACCTCAGTGAAAGACCGTTATTCAAGCAGAGCAAATAGGCTAGAATATAGTGCAATTAGGTAATCACCTAAAAGAAACATTGAAGAACACGAGAACATTTAACATAGAAATAGACATTTATATACAGTGATGATGTGTATTCAGTGGTGGACTATACTACCTTCCAAAACAGGACATATCTGAACTTCAGTGACTTACCTTTATTGGATTATGTTTCTGATGATAAGACATTGACAATTGTTTTCAATAATTGGATTAAGTCCAGACTCAAGCCGGAAAGGAGCATCCAGGGTGAGACCGTTACAATTCTATGTGTGATGTCCGATGTTTTGGCCGTTTGAATATGCTAGAGAAACTACGAAGACTAACGTCTAAAAGTCCTATCTTGCACTCACATTAGCAGACAATAACAACTACAGATACACATTCAATACATACAACTGACATAGTTTTCAACAATAAACAGGTTATTAATTGTTGGAGGAAACTGTTGTCAGGGTATGTTATGAAGGAGAGAGAGATAGAGAAAGAGAGAGATATAGTGTATGAAAGACGGAAGGGAGGAGTGTAGACAAAAGTCATTCAATACTCCCAATAGTAGAAGGATATTAAAGATGTGCTTGTCGAGTCCACTTTCCTCCAGGGACGATTAGTCACAGAGCAGGGACTAGAACAATCACGACACCACTACACACATCCACTGACCTGTCTGCGGAGAGTATAAACCCGGGTCTAACACTGTTGACATACTAGTTAATGTGGAGACATGGAGAGAATGTGACATAATCCAGAGACTCAAGATGGGTGGGGGAACACGTTGGCGCCATATAGGACACATATTGAGACATACTGATTGAAGTATAACTAACAAGTGCTTCTGGAATGTACTGGCAAATACATAGAGTGCGATCTAAGATGTCATAGGCAGCGAGTTGGAGACAGACGAATCATGGTGTCTGCCACAGAAATTAACATAAGATGGGACGATGTTGCGTACATTTCCTGCGGGCCTCCGATGGGAGAAACAGGTCAGAAGATGGAGAATATATAGCGTCCAGAATGATGCACGGAATTGGGACCTGAGTAATAAGCGTAACAGAGATTAAAACGCAAACGAAGCGTCTTCATTGTTTTTTTTTTTTTTCCGCGTTTCCATCCTGTTTCAGGATATTGCGGTCAACACCAGCATCTTTCAGCTGTATGTTGATTCCTTGGCTAGATTACGCTCATCAGCACGCCACGACTTTCTGAGCGACCGGCTGCATACTCTCATAAGTCACTAGCGTGACTCGAACCACTTCTAATTCTCATCCGCTGACGTTGACTACGAGAGTGTTCAGGATTAACGGAGAAAGCTGCTAACCCCTCGGCCAGGTAGCGCGTCTTCATTGTACTGGGTTTAATCTCTACAACCCTCCCTGGGTTGGGCAGATAACCGCTTGCCGAAAGCGTCGCACAGAGAGCATGCACTTTGCAGCTCCGGTGGCAGCCCTAAGAGGTCACCCGGGGTGGGGGGGGGGGGGGAAGGGAGACACTAGCGAACAAGGTGAAGGAAACCGAGAAAAACCCACGTCTTCTGTGCACGAAACAGGCTTACCTACTTCGCCACAGAGACCCGCATAATGAGAGGAGGATGTGTGGAAGGTGCACAGACGTGATTTCATTAGACAAATGATGATGTGCAGACAAACATTGCAGTGAATATATGTTGACATAAATTAAACGCACAAAGATTGCTTATTCAAAGAGGCCAATCTACAATCTGTGGGCATGTAATGAGAAGGAGAATGTTGGGGTATGTCGCGACAACGGGGAAGTGAGGGGAGAAGTGAGGCATAGGAAGGGGGGGCGGAGAAGTGAGGCATAGGGGGGGGTGGACAAGTGCGAAGATGCTGGACAGCTTTGCACCATGACATGAAAGAACATCAGTATCAGAAATGGTTGGCAGTACAAGAGACAGAAGACTACGGATATTCACAACATACACACATATGCCATCCAGACAGATGGACGGATAGACAGACACACAGAGAGATACAAACAATCAGTGCTGCTGCGGTTAATAAAGCTGAGATCCCAATAATAGCCATTTAGTCATTCATAGTTTCAGAACCATTCAATTTTGTGGACAAAACGGTGTGCTGGGATTTCATGGGATTCGATTTGTCTGGGGCTTTTCTTCCTGTTTCCAGAAAATGAATTTCGAGAATGAAACTCACTGGGGCCGAGGCTGGGCATTGTGAAATTGGTTTATATTTAAAAGCTGTTTTCTCACTCAAATCCCCCCCCCCCTCCTCGGATGACAGGAGGTCCGTCGGTAGTTGCAGACGTGGCGCCGTAGTCAAACCAGGGTTGCCATTCTAGATGTTTAACATCTAGAGCAAGATGTTTTCTGTCAAAGAAAAGTGGCAAACTTGAGTCAGACAGTGTTTCAGACGGCGTGTGTTTGTTTAGTCGTGTGAGTACTAGCGCCAGCGGTCCAGCCAGTGTCCTAGTCTGATGCGTTATTACACAGAGAGGCGTGCACACAATAGAGAGGCGTGCACACAATAGCAAGGCGTGCACACAATAGCAAGGCGTGCACACAATAGAGAGACGTGCACACAATAGCAAGGCGTTAGCACCAGAGTTGTATCATCACCACTGGGGTGTCCATAATGTATGGAGGGGACAGCATTATCTAGAGTCCACAGCGGAAGTGACACCAATAGTCGGCCATGTCACCAGGGAAGTGACATCTTTAGCCAGAGATGCCACCAGGGAAATGACACAATTTAGCCAGAATCGCCACCAAGGAAGTGACATCATTAGCCAGAGATGCCACGCGGGAAGTGACACCAATAGTCGGCGATGTCACCATCGAAGTGACGCCATTTATCAGAGCTGACACCCTATACGAGATGACTTTATTTTTATTCGTAATTTAGAGGCAGACTAAGCACATACAGTGTCATGCAGAGTGCAATGCCGAGTGTTAATAGTTTTACTAAACACGTCGGCCATTCTTCTGGCTAGTAGTCTGGAAGGGGTGTCACGTGGTGGCATGTTTCAAACCATATGCTGAGAAACCAACTCACGGGTATCGATCGGTATTCATAGCAGTGGAGAAAAGTAGTAGTAGATACTTTAGGACGGCTTAGACAGTATAACAATTGAAAGCTTGGGTGACAACAACGGGGTTCGAACCTTTCGACTCCAAATGGGAAAGGGGAACAGCTGAGGAAATACGAACTCTTTGGTGCATAGTCCGCAAGTCGACATGTATATGTTCCTTCAGCGAGGTGCTGTCGCCATTTCGAGGCGCCAGGTTGAATCCCGTTCTCGTCTAGCTTTCAACTGATATATTGTCTAGCTTGTCCTGTAATCTATATCTCTTTCCTCTATTTCTAGGCGTGTCCATCGATTATATGTGAATTTATTTCTCATATTTGAATAGCTGTAAGTGTCAGCAAATAACTGGTATTTCTGGGTAGCACATGGTGAGGTTTGATAGCCAGCTCATTCCCTCACGCTAATCTCTATACTAGCATGTTTGGAACATCTAACCATTACACTTGCACTCCTTCTAATGTCACATGCACAAGGCGCGCGGTCACACTCACTGTCAGAAGACATGATCACCAATGTCACATGACATGGACTAAAAGAAGAAGGATAAAAAGTCGCGTTAAAGTCGACAGGGTCGACTTTATTGCACCAGTTTTTTTTATCACATATGGCTCAGTCTCTTTCCGCAGTGCGAACAGCGTCGCACAAAGCACGAGCTCCGTAGCTCAGCGACGACCCCCAGGAATCTCCAAAATATTTCACTCGTGAACCATAGGATGTGGCCTGGAATCAAACCCACAACCTTCGGAGCCCGAGTGAGACGGCTTGACCACTTCGCCACGGAGATTCCCGAAGAAGGTAGAAAAGAAAAGAAGAAGGATGCTTTAATGTAACAAGGAAATATTCATTCATTCATTCATTCATTCATTCATTCATTCATTAGCATGTCCCTTGCAGAACCTCACTAACATAACAACCGTCCGGAAAACTTTTCGATCGTAAGCAAGATGTCCCGCATCCGATACACCCATCTGGAGATCATCCGCAACATCCTGCACCCATCTTCACTCTGGCATCCCACTTCTTCTCTTCCCGGGCATATACCCTCCATGATTGTTCTCTCCAAACTTTCATGACGTTTCAAGTGACCAATATATTTCACTTATCTTTGTTTCATCGTCTTTAATAGCAAACATTCTCCAATACAACAAAGAAACATACAGTCTTGTTGCTGATGTCTGTGTGGGATGCTAAACGTAGCAGATAACGCTAAGACAGCGACGATATTATTTCGTTTGGCGGTACAGTATCACTATTAAACAATAAAAATAAAAACAACAACCAGACACCAGACAACACTAGAGATTGAAGTACAACGCAACAAAAGTAACTTGCTCCGACAAGCGACGGGTCAACTAGCGGATATAATGAAAATCAAAGAGCGCGAGTTACACGTCTGCTCTCAGTTAGATCAGTGAGGCCTAGCACGGGACTTCAGAACGCCTATTTGTTCGTGCTGACTGCGACATATTCGCGGGGAGTTGTTTGCAATTTTCCAAAGAATAGTCTAGTCTAACGTGGTCACTTCTTGAGGATCACCAACTGCCCAGTGATTTTGCAGCATCCACTGCACCATGCAGAGTCAGCGGCGTTGAAAGTATCACTGGATGTCTCTTCAAATGTTCAGACAACACATTACGGAGACGCATGTTTGGCTGTTATCACTTCGTTAGTCCGAAGTGGCGTATGATATTCTAATAGTTAAATAGCCGTCTACCAAAGTAACTTCACAACCACCGCCACAGGCAACAGTTTGTGTATAATTGATTTCCATTTCTCCTTTCTAGGGTTGGTTCACTGCCAGCATTCCCCAGCGAGTAACATATTTATCTCGTGTCATTTACCACCCTGGTGCACTAGTGTCTGTCCGAGTCGTAGTGACGTCAGTGGTCGATAATACTTGTATTGTAGTTGTCGTCCGTTGTTGGCAGCAAGGAGATGGGTGGGTTGTGACAGTGAGGTGTGAGTGAAAACTGTGTGGTCTAAGGCAGTGGTTCTCAACCTTTTTTGGCCCATGCAATCCTTCACCATATATTCAGAAAGTCAACCCCCCCCCCTTTCGTATTTCCTCCCTAAAAATCCCCCCCCCCCACACAGTATACGTAAAAGTGGAAGCTAAATTTAATAACACATACTTGAACAAGTCTAGACATCTACATAAAACTTGATTTGCGGGTCTACTTACGTTATAAAACGAATATTAGAAGGCGAGAAGTACAGGACCGTAAAGTATAGAGGGAAAAACAATATCAAGTAATCGGTTCTTGTATAAACGCGATCTTCAAATAATCTTAATCTCCCCTCCCCTCCCCCCCTCCACGGAAACCCTAAAATTACCCCCGGGGGTGGAGGGAGGGTCCCCCCACAGGTTGAGAACGACTGGTCTTGGGAATGGACAAATGGACAGAGAGAAAAAACGTTAGCATGGGTAGATGGATGGACCCATTCAACTGTTTCCGTAATCCAGTGCCGCTTCAGCTCGCAGTTGTGTCGCTGTGTTTGCTCACCCCGACACAGAGGTCAGCGTGGCCGCCGGCGGTAATTAGCTCGTACTTAAATTTCCAGTGCCACGACGGCGAGGTTGGGGGTTCACTTCACACACCAGTCAGTCAGTTGGACTTCTGTTTCAGTCAGATGACTTCTGGTTCAGTCAGTTGGACTTCTGGTTCAGTCAGTTGGACTTCTGGTTTAGTCAGTTGGACTTCTGGTTCAGTCAGTTGGACTTCTGGTTCAGTCAGTTAGACTTCTGGTTCAGTCAGTAGGACTTCTGGTTCAGTTAGTTGGATTTCTGGTTCAGTCATTTGGACTTCTGGTTCATCGTGACCGATTTGACAGTAGACCGTGTCTCGCTGGTTTTAACGTGTTGGTATGGGAGCCGGTCGTTCCCATCTGGGAAAGCAATGGCAAACTACTGAACGTAAAACTTGCCAAGTCATCAAGAACGGCAATAAAATGCTAATGTTGATTGCAACGTCCTTTCAAAGGATCTACAACTTTTAAAAATAGTGTGTACGGACAACACAGAAATATAAATCACAGTAGCAACGCAGTGCTTGGACATTACAATATCAGCATAGTGTAGGACACGTATGGACTAAGCAGGTTATTAAATAACTTTTTGTTTAAAACTTCAAAGTACGAACCCTTGACACAAATCACAAATATTCTTAAATATACAGAACAAAAACCGGAGTTAATATAAACTACAAAACCATAAACGCAAGGACAGAAAGTGTATTTAAAAGAAATACTGCAAACAACATTAGAGACACAGACTGTAACTACTAAATCTAAAGATAACGCAGTAACATAATATAATCGTGAAAATACCCTAAATAACGCCAGAATAAAAAAGATTGAAAGAGTGCAGAAGGTAACGGGAACAAAAGATCCAAGGTGTAAACAGCAAACTTAGTTTCAGAAAACAAATAAAAAATTAACAGCAAACTCAGAGACATACAATATGCATACCAAAAACAAAGTGGGCCATACACCAATAACACTGCTGAGAAAACAAAGCCAAAAATATGGAAAGAAAACAGTGAGCAGCCGCGCACATAAAGAACAATTCTAATATATTGAATTTCTAAGGTAGAACTAATTTGCAGACACTAATGGCAGACAAGTGGAGATGCGCTGCCTCAAACTTGCAGGCTTTCCCTGCTAGTGCAGAAGCCGCGGCTGAGGAGATGTGTCACTCTAAACATGATTAGTTGTTGCGGCTGTTGAACTTGTTAGAATGTCTTATGAAAACAGATAATTTCCACGCGGTTCTTGCGAGTCTGTGAGTAGAGTATTTGTTCACGAGAGTTGTCCTGATAATTATGGTTTGTGTAACTGTAAGAGAGGATGAGACTAGAGTCTGTTAGTTAAATGTATGGATGGGGAAATAGATAACCGAATCGATGAGAAGACTGATCAAAGAAATGATAGATAAACACAGACCGGCCTATGGAAACAGACAGACCCACGGAAGGACGAACGGGATGACGGCTGGGAAGACGGACGGACAGATAGACAGATATGTAGACACACTGGCCGGTAGGTAGGCAGGTCATACAGATGCCACATGCAATCAGTCAGAAAGAGAAGGAGAAGGAAGGAGGGACGCAGAGAAAGAGAGAGAGAGAGAGAAAGAGAGAGAGAAAGAGAGAGAGAGAGAGAGAGAGAGAGAGAGAGAGAGAGAGAGAGAGAGTACAATCGGTGAACCTAAATAAGACACACTGCTAGTCATTATCACGGTTGTGTGTATGTAGGAGTTCATACTTGTAGATTCTAGAAACTAAACATTCTTGTTCATCTATTTCCAGCCGTCAAGCAGAGTGTCGGGTTCTATTGTCCTCGTCATTAAAAACGAGGAGCGAACTGCAAGAGAAAGTCCCCCATTTGCGGAGAACACTCGCCAAGCTGACCCAGGACGACACCTTATTCTCGGAGCTTGTAGTCCTGTTATACAAGTAACACCTGTTGTCTTCTCATCCTTGACACGTAAATTACAAGTACCTCATAGCTGTCTGACGGCGAAGAACACTAGTAAAGGGAAAGCTAATCCACAAGCAAACATCAGTTCAGTGCACTGGAAATAGTCGCACATGTGTGAACTACGTTTGAGTTCAAAGCGAGCGAACGCAAGCGCGCGCGCGCACACACACACACACACACACACACACACACACACACAAAGAAGAAGAAGAAATATACAAGTAACACGGTAAGTTACATATTTTGATGTAAATTCACATTATTATTTACATAAATTCATACGACCATAATTTCACATGACTTCCTGGTATATGTGCATGTCTCGTGTCTCGAAATAATCAGGTCACTATCATCATACCACAGACCTTCATATTCTGACTGATTTATTGATTTAGTTATAAAGAGGAAGAATGCAAGTAAATGCAGTTTTAATTTGTTTAACGCATAGCTGTATCTGAGTGAGTATTCCAAGTATATATAATTGTGTATGTTTAAATGTTAATTACAGTGGTAGGTGGGGGTTTTGAGTTGAGCTGTGTTGAGTCAAGAACCGGCATCACTGCACTTGGGGTATTCCCATAAGCGCTCAGTCGTCATCTTCAACAGTCAGCACGGAGTTCCAATACTAACGGTGCCCGATATAATCTAAGTATATGTCCATCTTGCTTTACCTCTGAGTGACGACTGTCGACCAGATTCACTGACCACACCTTGCTGCTGCTTTCTCTCTAGACCATGATAATCCATCTGTTCTTCTGTTTAATGCCATTCTCCCTCAGTGATAGAGGGGTGTAAATGCCTGCATTTACGTATATTAACTAACTACTAGACATGGCGGGTGTTCTCTTTGACAATAGCCCATCGCTGGTATAAGGATTTCCCCACCTACAGTAAACACACATAAGCGAAAGCATGGAGCACAGTCATAATGAGGTTACAGTACAAAGCTTCAACGGGAACATGCTGGGAAGGACAAGACAACAAGTTATATTAACAAGTATAAAGACGGAACAATGAAGTGAATTACTGATATATAACATTACTATGTCTTAGCAGCACAGAGGATTCCGTTTGTGAACATAATAAAAGACTCCTTCCCCCTCCCTTTAAATAAAATAAACTAGCAAACAGCGAATTAGTATAGCTAACAATAAATGTTACCTAAGAAATTGAATTTAATGACTGAAGTGAGGGGGGAAATATTATCAAGGTGTAAACAAAATTGTGACAGGAGACAAGTAACAAATAATGATGTATTCATCGGTCCCAGTCGACAACATCTCGCCGATACAACAAATTGCCCAGCCATGCGACATCTCCAGACAATAGGCTCTGTGATTACATAGGCGTCCAGACGTGTTGATCTCCAGACAATGGCTTGTGTGATTACACAGCAAGCAGATGTGCTGGAATCTTCAACACGGCGTCCTGGTGTAGATGCTCCCCCCCCCCCCACCCCCACACGTCACACCTTCCTTGAAAAACTGACTGTAGATGCGCCTGACCAGCGTCCTCCCCCCTCCCATACGTCGCTTCTTGCTTGACCCACTGGCTGTAGACACGTCTACCTACACATATATGGAGTCACCTATCTTGGATGGAATAACCGGTAGAAGGAAACCTGTTATGATTGATTGCTGCAGTCGCACATTCTGACCTCTGATGTGCATACTTTGATGCATTCCCTTCGAGAAGAAACGAGGGAGAATGGTTAGTAGACGTGCATTTAAAAAATTACAAGGGAAAAAGTAAACATGTTAGGCACATAACTAAAAAGGAACGAATAAGAAGTAGAAGATTTAGTAGACGCAGACGTGGATATAATAGACGCATAACGAAAAAGGGGCGAAGAAGAAGTGTTAGTAGACGCCCATGGAAAAAAAAGGTACAAGAGCGAATTTAATGTGCTACACTCGCATCGAACAAGAAGTGGAGTTAGTGGATGTGCAATCTGCAACTGGTTCGTGTCTGCGTTCATGTTGCCGAGACAGGTCGCTACGTCAGAATCCAACTGCATATTTCTTCAATGGCTGATGTCTGAGTGACTTCAACACGTTGCGTCTTTGTCTTGTCAGTATCCACACCAAAGTCCACACATATTATGACTTTGTTAGACTTCTGGAAGGCCAGTGAAAGCCTCCACAGCTTGATAACACGTTAATGGTATACGTAGTGAGGACACCATTCTACGCAAATTATAACGACGGCCAAATGGAATAGTTCGGTAACAGTTAACGATAATGAATGCTCAGAGATACCCCTTTCACAAGTGATTAAACACACGGATATATCGGTCTACAGACTGGCATTAGGTCACGAGCAACTGGATATTGCGGAAACATAACGCACTACGAAAAAACGATTCAAACAGCGAATATGTCTAGTCATTTCTGGCCGCTCTGCCACAAGCACTTGCAGATATTCATGGACATACAACCACATACCGGCATTCTGTCACAGACACCTGCACATATTCGTGGACACATCTACCCGATATACTGCAACCTTGCCACACACATTTCAAAACATATCTGGACACGTTAGGCCACACACTAGCACCAGGTCGCACCTGCTTGAAATAACCATAGACATGTCAAGCCCCATAGTGGCACCCTGTCACACTTGCTTGAAATAACCATAGACATGTCAAGCCCCATAGTGGCACCCCGTCACACCTGCTTGAAATAACCATAGACATGTCAAGCCCCATAGTGGCACCCTGTCACACTTGCTTGAAATAACCATAGACATGTCAAGCCCCATAGTGGCACCCTGTCACACTTGCTTGAAATAACCATAGACATGTCAAGCCCCATAGTGGCATCCTGTCACACTTGCTTGAAATAACCATAGACATGTCAAGCCCCATAGTGGCACCCTGTCACACTTGCTTGAAATAACCATAGACATGTCAAGCCCCATAGTGGCACCCCGTCACACCTGCTTGAAATAACCATAGACATGTCGAGCCCCATAGTGGCAACCCGTCACACCTGCTTGAAATAACCATAGACATGTCGAGCCCCATAGTGGCACCCCGTCACACCTGCTTGAAATAACCATAGACATGTCGAGCCCCATATTGGCACCCTGTCACACTTGCTTGAAATAACCATAGACATGTCGAGCCCCATAATGGCACCCCGTCACACCTGCTTGAAATAACCATAGACATGTCAAGCCCCATATTGGCACCCTGTCACACTTGCTTGAAATAACCATAGACATGTCGAGCCCCATAATGGCACCCCGTCACACTTGTTTGAAATAACCATAGACATGTCGAGCCCCATAGTGTCAATCCGTCACACCTGCAGGCACTTACTCACGGCCATACTGAACCACACAAAGTGACAGTTACATAAATAAAAAAACATAGTATTGTTTGGCGCTCACAGAAGGAGAAGAAGGAAATGAGACTAGAGGACGCTCTAGACAACATACAATTTGAAAGCTATATTTACCGAAAGGGATTCGAACCTGTCACCTCCAAATGACGACAGCGCCTCACTGCAGGAATACGTGTACTTCGACGCATGACCAACTAGACACTGGTCAAGCATCTAAGTACAGACTATGTTTATTTATGTAACTGTCTCAGTGGCATCAACGGGTCCCCCAACTGATGTTCTGTGTAATACACACATAGTGGCGCACGTCACACACGCTTGAAGATATCCACCCCTGAATATAAGTGGATATGTCACTGCACATACTGGCATGTTACCAATGTGAATATAAGTGGATATGTCACTGCACATACTGGCATGTTACCAATGTGAATATAAGTGGATATGTCACTTGCACATACTGGCATGTTATCAATGTGAATATAAGTGGATATGTCACTGCACATACTGGCATGTTACCAATGTGAATATAAGTGGATATGTCACTGCACATACTGGCATGTTATCAATGTGAATATAAGTGGATATGTCACTGCACATACTGGCATGTTACCAATGTGAATATAAGTGGATATGTCACTGCACATACTGGCATGTTACCAATGTGAATATAAGTGGATATGTCACTGCACATACTGGCATGTTACCAATGTGAATATAAGTGGATATGTCACTGCACATACTGGCATGTTACCAATGTGAATATAAGTGGATATGTCACTGCACATACTGGCATGTTACCAATGTGAATATAAGTGGATATGTCACTGCACATACTGGCATGTTACCAATGTGAATATAAGTGGATATGTCACTGCACATACTGGCATGTTACCAATGTGAATATAAGTGGATATGTCACTGCACATACTGGCATGTTACCAATGTGAATATAAGTGGATATGTCACTGCACATACTGGCATGTTACCAATGTGAATATAAGTGGATATGTCACTGCACATACTGGCATGTTACCAATGTGAATATAAGTGGATATGTCACTGCACATACTGGCATGTTACCAATGTGAATATAAGTGGATATGTCACTGCACATACTGGCATGTTACCAATGTGAATATAAGTGGATATGTCACTGCACATACTGGCATGTTACCAATGTGAAACTGAAAGCTAGGTATAAATATTAGTGCACACCTACCTAATATTACCCACACAAGCGCTGCGCGCACATACACACACATGAAGGAAGAGTGGGCAAATCTCTCGTACACGCAGAGTAAAAAAAACGAGCGCATTCAGTGAAGCTGACCGACATGGCACACCATGATGAAGACATTCAGTGGTATTGCTTTCGTGTCGTAGAATATACAGGCACACATTTGATCTTCCCAGAATAGACGAGAATACGCGCCACATGCATCACATAACCCCCCCCCCCCCTTTTTTTCCCCTCCTCTTCCCCTCCCCTCCCCCCTTTTTCCCTCCTCTCTCTTCCCCCCCCCCCCCCCCCCCCCCCCCCCACCCACGGCGCAGGCGGTTTTACTGCTGTTATGGAAACACTTTATAGTTTACCTGGTGCTTGATTTCAGTCAGCCAATTACTTTTGTTTCTTTGCTACACATCAATATGTGTTTCGTCGTTTATTCCTCCCTATAGTATCGTTAATTAGATTGATTTTGAAAAGACATATGAAGGACATATATCTGTGCTTCATTGATTATACTAAGGCATTTGATAAAGTAAAACGTGATGAACTTATTAAAGTGTTAGAAGATATCAACATTGTTGGGAAAGATTTAAGAATAATAAAGAATATTTACTGGAACCAAGTAGCAGCAATTAAAATGGGAAATAAAGAGGGTAGTTACGAACAGATAAAGCTAGGAGTATCGACAAGGGTGTGTCTTGTCATCCAGATCTCTTCTCCCTATATAGCGAAGTAATAATGAGAGAGATCAAAGAGATGCTAGGAATACTAGTTGGAGGTTATAATATAATTAATATACGCTTTGCAGATGACACAGAAGTGGTGGCGGAAAATGCAACAGACCTACAACAATTGTTGGACATTGTAGTAACAGAGAGTGTAAGGAAAGGACTATCCTTGAATATCAAGAAAACAGTAACAATGGTGATATCAAAGAAAACAGTGACACCAAAATGTGACATAGAAATAGAAGGAAACATTCTTAACCAAGTGGATAAGTGGCTAATGAACTAGAATATTATACACAACAATAAGAAAGAGACAAAACAGTTGTTTTAATTATTTTTTTTTTTTTTTTTAATTTTTGTGTGTGGGTCATATGATGAGAAGAGAGACATTGGAGAACATCGTGACAACTGGAAAGATCGTGGAGAAGAGAGGCAGAAGCAGACCATGAGAAATGATGCTGGATGGATTGAGACGGTGGCATGGAGGAATATCATCAGCAGAGTTGATCCAGAACACCAAAGACCGATATCTGTGGAGAGCCATGAACGCATACGCCAGCTGACAGGGCACTTGATGGTGAGTTTGATTTATAGATCTATCTATCATTCTACCTACCTGTCTGCCCCTCAATCCATCTACATACCTATCTACCTAAATGACTGACTCCATATCTCCGTCTGTCTAAATGCGCCTACATCAATGTTCGTACCAATATAACTAGGCTTAGATCGGTGTTGTGTCAGCTGATTGTCATTGCCTACCAATATATCTGTGTTGTGAAGCTATGCACATCACCATCAACCGTGCACGGCTGACAACAACGTCCCTACCCTCCTCCTCTTTTCCCCCGTCTCGTAGTTGGAACGAGGCTAAAGCTGTATTTCTGAGTCGGGAAAACACAGACCGCCCACTGGCCCGACCAGCACCGTCTAATCAGCTTGCAAGGATGTTCATTAGCGCTAATGATTTCTGTAACCGAATTCAGCAGAATGACATAAACAATTTGAACAGTTTCTCCAGGCATGATCCCTGCAGTTTCTTCAATCTAAAACGCACCTATCTTTGAATTCCCCCTCTCTGTTCTCTTCTACGCTACAGTATAATAGAAATGCTTCATAACGATTGGCGTAAACATAAGCCAGCAGTATTCACCAATTGTTTGCGCAGTCAATCAATATGCCACAGGCGGAAGTTTGTTTCTCCATATACAAGGACACATACACCAACGTGGTTACCAGACCTTATACAGAGAATCCTATTGATCATAGTTGTATAAGCAAGAAATATATACCACATACAGGCGCAAGAAAGTACAAAACAGGGGACCAAGGACGTCTGGAATACGGCACTAGAACACAATGACTCGGCTTTCAAAGAATGACGTTAAGTTCGACTATAACCTAGTTAGTGGCTTTTGTTTAAGGAATTAGCGCGAAATATACACGCTTTGAAAGAAACACTACATTCTAGAATCTTTCAGAATATGTTCAAATGCCACAAGTAACAATATTATATTAGGGGGGGGGGGGGGAAGGGGCGGGTCGAGGTGGGAATGGAATTCATGAAATGTCCAGATGACATCGAGAGTGCGAGAATATTCAGAATCAAACCCAGTCTGTACATGTGATGGTAGAGTAATATATGCTATTTTTCGTAATTGCAATGGTACTTGGTGTAATGTAAGCACCGGCATTCAACGAGACCTTGTTAGTGGTGTTAGATGGGTAGAAAAGGATGCGAAGTAAAGGACTTTTAGATTACTGCTTCTTTGCTTGGTTCAAAAACAAAAATTCCAAATTCGGCCTAGTTCAACCTGCTTCTTTCAGCTGTGGTTATTGTTGAGGTCTGTGGTTTTTGTGGGTTTATTCTCCCTAATTCTTGTCTTGTGCGTTCTTACGAGTTGGTCCTGCTCCGGACTGGTTAGATCGGCTTTTGTGTCTGTGACGGCAGCTGGGGGGTTGGTGGCAGCTGTCTTTTGTGCCCGTCTCCTCTTATTGTTTTCTTTGACGGTGCTGTTTCCTGGCTCGTCTGGCTTGGCTGGGTGCAGTCCTTATAAGGAATTTTTATTTGGTATTTTTGCCTCCTTTTCTGTGTATTGCCTGCAGAAGCTTTTCAATGTGATACTTCTCCTTGCGCCTTTCTTCACTTTCACGTTTAGTTCTTGCTGTCTTTCTATTGCTACCTCTGTGGTCAGCCATAGGACGATCTCTCCGTCATCTATTGACATGGGTGTTCGTCATCCTGCCATAAATCTGGGTCTTCAGCGGTACGGCAGGGCATTGGTTTCTCCTTGTGTTTCTTGTACTTCTTTGCTTTTTCTTCCATGCGCCTTCTGCATTCCTTGCAATTGAGTTCGTGTATCCTTTTTATCTCTGCGATTTCTTCATCGTAAATACTGACTACTTAGATGTCAGGTCTTAGTCAGATATGACTGAGCTACCGTATAACAGTAGACGGTACTACCTGCTTTCTGTTAGCGCCGAACGTTGGGTGGCGCTTACCAAACCCGACACCCCACATTGTGCCAACGTCTTCGGGCGGAAGAGCGCAGCTGGGAGGGTACAAGCCTTTCCCTGGTGCGAGGAAATGCAACCTAGAGACAAATGTCATGGTAGGGCAGACCAGGCCCTAAGCCTTGGTTGGCGGCTGGTCTAGGATCGAAGCTCCGACAGGCGGACAGTTAGAGCATTGCTTTGCTGATCTGGCAGCTTCTGCAGCTTGTCTTGTTCCAGGTGTAGAGGTGTTACCTTTCCTCTGGAGTGAACTAGGCAGGCCGAGAGAGAGAGGCATCATGCTGCATTGGCAACACATGATCTCTATATTTTAGCCCAGGCTTTGTGCTATGGAGAGGCGGACATTTACAGCGCGAATTGGCCTTATCAGTCACATTCGCTACCGCCATAGGTAAAAGTTATTATGCCTTTTTAAAGCACAAACTATCGTCTGTCAAGATGTCGGGTGCCAATGAATGAATGAACTACTGGCGGTATCGGGGCGTCCTCTATGCCGTCGTCAGGGCGCACATCTCGGTTTTCTTCGGATGTCTGGTGGGATATTGGCTTCCCTTTGAATGTTTCGGGCGTTGTGGTTGGGCTACTGGCTTGCGCTTGCGATTCAGGCTCGGTCTCTTGGTTTTCATCTTGCGGTTTCTCTGTAATTTCTTGTGCGGCTTCTGTAGTTTTGTTTCTGAAAAGTTCCATTTTAGCTTTCTGTAGCTCTCGCTCTGATTTAATGGTTTGTAGGATTTCTTCGTTCTTCTTCTTTATCGGTGCCATATGTTCCACTTCTTGCTTGATGTTTTGCTGGATCTCCTTTATTTCCGCCAGTAGTTTTTCGTTGTCGCTGATCGGAGTCGGCGTCAGCAGTGCCTTGACTTGTTTCTTCAACTCGTCTATCTGTTTTTACAGTTGATCTCTTTCAGCTTGTGATATACCCGTGGCTGTCTCGCACCTCCGCATTGCTTCATTGTATGGTGTCTTTGTGTTGATGGCGAGCTTTAATACGTCTCTGTGTCGTTGCAGGTACGGACAGCCCAAGTATCTGGCTCCATGCTTGCCCAGGCAGTTGGAGCACTTTCTTTTGTTACTGGGTGCTCGAAAGTCCGTGTCCAGCTTGGCCAGCGGACACTCCTTGAAGGCATGGTGATCGGCGCAGTACCGGCAGATTTCCGTCTTACTGCGACATGCTGCTCTGCTGTGGCCGGCCCTCTGGCATCTGGAACATTGATTGATTTTTGGGATGAATCTCTCTGAGTGTTGTATTTTCTTGTTGGTTGATACTGTGATTTCACTGCCCTCCGTCGTCACCACTGCCAAAGTTGTAGGTATCTTGGAGTAGCCGCTCCGCCTTCAAGAATCGGATGTGAAGATTCTCTTCTCGTAGCTGCTTCAGGATTTCTTCGTCTGATAGCTCCACTTGGATACGCTTGACAACCCACTAGCTTGTAGGTAAGTCAGGGTTTCCGACTCTGGTGTCTTTCTCCGCTCTCTGCTTCTCAGTAGGTTTGGCTCTTGACTGTGGTGGACTGTCGACAGTCTACCTCGTGATGGCTTCAGTAGTAGATGTAGTTTCAGGTCCTTTGTTACAGCTCACAGGCAGGCTCTCCACGTTCTTCTTCTTGTCAGCTCCCACGTTGCACATCTTGGATACCGCGTGTCTTTTGGTGTTCTTGCGACGTGCCATTTTCATCCCCCGTATCAGGCTTCTTGACTTGTTCAGGTGACTTGTCTTGATAGCGCTCGCAGTTGAACGACCGAGATGTGTAGATTACTAAATTTCTGTCGATATTTATCATTACCGCTTAACGGAAGCTATTTTCGGGGACAGCCGACTGCTAGAACTGTGTGTTAAATGAACACGTACACTCACATTATAGTACAGGTAAGGAGTTAAATCAGCGGGTGCCGGAATTTTTTTACGTGGATTTCTGGTAACAAAATTTCCCCTGGTCTCTGGGTAGTGAGATCGGACGCCAGTGTGTATTGTTGCGCACGTAAAATACCCCCCCCCTTTCTTTTTGTTCGCGTATCCTTTACAGGACTTCGCTGTCAATATCATCATCTTTCAGCGGATTGTTGATTTCTTGGCAAGATTACGCATAGTAGTTTGCCATTGCTTTCTGAGCGACCGGCTCACATAACCCGTAAGCTACCGAAGAGTAGAGGACCACTACCAATTCTCGCGCACGTCACGTTACTCGCTAGAGTACACGGGATTACGGAGAAAGTCGTGTAACTCCTATACCAGGGAGAGCGGCAAAATATCCCTTGGCAGTTGGAAATCGAAAAAGAGAACCTAACAGCTCTGCCCGGGCAAACTTTCGCGTTAAAAATCTACGCATAGTATTTTAGGATCCTCGCCGGTGCTACTACACCCGGGTCCGCGATGTTGATCCGTCGACTAAACTAAAACATCAGCGGGCAAGCTAACCACGCAACCTGGCATTTTTTCTGCATTATAAAGCTGGACTGTGTGGGAGACAGGAAGCTGCAATTCTAGTCTGAAGGTCTCGCTTTAAGTAGAAGTGTTGTCAATGGTTGTTTGCCTAACTGATTAGCATAAAACAGTCGCTTAAAAGTCAACAGAGTCGACTTCATTGCACCGGGTTTTTATCCCATGTGGTTCAGTCTCTTTCCGCAGCGGGGAAAGCGTCGCACAAAGCACGAACTCCGTATCTCAAGCGATGATCCTCGGGAGTTTCCTGGAAAAAATGTACTTGTGAACCGAAGGATGCAGCCCGGAATCGAAACAACAAACTTCGGAGCCCGAGGCAAACGGCTTGACCACTTCGCCACGGACCCTCTCGAATTTAAGTTTTGATTAGTATATTTGGCTCTGTGACTATGGTTATGTTATAACTGAGAACGAACGGGTTATTCCACGTCGGGTCACTTGGTAAAGGAACTGGGTTCCTCAAAAAGAGAAGACAGCAGAGAAGATGGAGTGGTACATTCGAGATTCAAATATGAGTTAGAGACAGTGTAGAAAAGAGAGGTTTACGGTGTAATCACAAAAGAGCGAGGGTTTGTCGGTCAGAAGGAGAATGATTAATGATAGTAGGGTTAAGGACATGGTGGGTTAGTAGACAAGAAGTGAATATAATGGTGTTGGTGGGTTAAAGCAAGTGAGTGTTTTTCCCTCCTCTATCCTGAGTCTGTTGCACAGGGGAAGCCAGTGTGTGTTTTTCCACTCTCCACTACCACATCCCTTCTTCATCCTTATTAAAATCCGTTGTTTCATTCTTCTATCCCTTCATTTCTCTTTCTTTACCTCTCACCATCTTCTTTTCCGACACCCCTCCCCCCTCCCCACAAACACGCACTCCAAAAAGATCAAGGGGATGCTCGTGACACAGAAAATGTATCTCAGGTTTTTACACAATATACATCATATCATGGCAGTCTGGGAGTGACTAGATCCATTCCTGTTCTCTATGCAGTACAAGTGCATTTCTTGTGCATCCAACAAATTACCCTTTACCCATTTTAGGAGGCTAGGTAGGCAGCACAGTCCAACTGGTGAGAAAAAAAAATATGCATTATTTACGTGGGAAATTATCCGCGTCATTATGATGGTATCCGCGTGCACAGACGCACGCACGCACGCACACATACACCGACATACTATCAACTACGGTATCTTCTGATGAGTGCAGTCACACAGCCAGGCACACAGCTTAAGGTACACACACACAATAACTATCAACTACGGCACCATCTAATGGATGCAGTCATACAGCTCTCTCTCTCTCTCTCTCTCTCTCTCTCTCTCTCTCATCTCTCTCTCTCTCTATATATATATATATATATATATATATATATATATATATATATATATATATATATATATATATATATATATGAGTGTCAGGTCTTAGTCAGATATGACTGAGCTACCGTATAACAGTAGACGGTACTACCTGCTTTCTGTTAGCGCCGAACGTTCGGGCGGCGCTTACCAAACCCGACACCCCACATTGTGCCAACGGCTTCGGGCGGAAGAGCGCAATTGGGAGGGTACAAGCCTTACCCTGGTGCGAGGAATGCAAGCTAAAGACAAAATGTCATGGCAGGGCAGACCAGGCCCTAAGCCTTGGTTGGCGGCTGGTCTAGGATCGAAGCACCGACAGGCGGACCGTTAGAGCATTGCTTTGCTGATCCGGCAGCTTCTGCAGCTTGTCTTGTTCCAGATGTAGGGGTGTTACCTTTCCTCTGGGGTGAACTAGGCAGGCCGAGAGAGGGATCGTGCTGCATGGGCAACACATGATCTCTATATTTTAGCCCAGGCTTTGTGCTATGGAGAGGCAATAACTTCATCCCTGGTCTTAACTGGTCTCGGAATCAAAGCGAGAGGCAACTGTTACGGGTTATAAGTCCTTGTCAGTTGGCGTAGACATGGGGCGCCACGCGTTGCCTCTGACGGTGGGAGACACCATCAGGTGTCACTGATCAGCTACCGCCCGCCTCAAGCTGGGCAGCCCCTGGCCAATTGGGTGCTGATCCTCCACAGCCTGCCTGCTTCAATGGGTGCTTGGGGCTAGGACAAAATCTGAATCGCAGGCTGTAAAACCAATGCACCAGGTACAAACAAAAATAAAAATAGAAACCTCAAGCTACGGCTTGCAACCTGGAACGTGAGAACCATGTGTCCAGGATTTTCCACTGATTTGACAAATATTGACGATGTGAGAAAAACGGCTGTGATTGATGCTGAACTCAATCGTCTTAACATTGATATTGCTGGCCTGCAGGAGACTCGCCTCGCTGAGGAAGGGTCACTCAGGGAAAACAATTACACCTTTTTTTGGAAGGGTAGAGGGCAGGCAGAAAAAGGCAACATGGTGTGGGCTTTGCAGTGAAGAATTCACTACTGGGAATGATTGAAATTCCAGCAGGAGGAAATGAAAGACTATTATACCTGCGCTTGGCAACCTCTTGTGGGTTTGCCACCATTATTACTGCATATGCACCGACACTGGATTCCTCTGATGGTGTGAAGGATTCGTTCTATGAGGAGTTAGACTCCGTGATCAAGGCAGTTCCAAAATCTGACTACATTTATATGCTCGGTGATTTCAATGCTCGTGTGGGCAAGGACTCGAGTTCATGGCCAGTGTGCCTTGGAAAATACAACATCGGTCGCATGAATGAAAATGGGCAAAGGCTGCTGGAGCATTGCACTAGTAATGACCTATGTATTACAAACTCCTTTTTTTAAACAAAAGAGATGCATAAGGTCACATGGAAACATCCGAGATCTGGCCATTGGCACCAGCTGGACTTCATCATCACACGGAGACAACATCTGAACCATATATCATTGACTCGAAGTTACCACAGTGCTGACTGTGATACGGATCATTCTTTGGTTGTTGCAAGGGTTAGACTGAGACCAAAGAGAATCTACACACCTAAACACAAATCTAGCCCCAGGATTAATATTATTAACTCTCACGATCCTGAAAAGTGCTTTCAGTTTCAACAGCAACTTGAAGACGCTTTCACTGATACACCAGAAAATTGTACAGTAAATGAAAAGTGGGGTCAAATTAAGGAAACGCTTTTTAAAACTGCCGTAGAGGTTTACGGCACTGTGGATCATAAGAGGCAGGACTGGTTTGCGGCAAACAGCGAGACTCTGCAGCCCTTGATTGATAAGAAGAAGAAAGCTCTCTTAAGAAACAAGGAAAGACCAACGCGTAACACTCTGAGTGAGCTAAGGCAAGCTAGGAAGGATGTGCAAAAGGCTGCCAGGCAGTGTGCAAATGATTATTGGATCAAGTTATGTGAGTCCATTCAAATCGCAAGTGATAAGGGAAACATAAGAAGCATGTATGAAGGAATAAAGAAAGACTGTGGTCCAGTGATCAAAAGAAGTGCACCATTGAAAACCTTGACTGGAGAAATCATCACTGATAAGAAACAGCAGATGGACAGATGGGTAGAGCACTATTTGGAGCTTTACTCAAGTGAGACCAAACTAGCGGATGATGCCCTCAACGCCATAGAGGCTCTACCAACTCTTGACCACCTGGACACACTTCCCACCATAACAGAAGTTAAGTGTGCTATAAATGAACTTGCATCTGGCAAGGCTCCAGGTAAGGATGGGATTCCAATAGAGGTTATCAGGAGTGGGCAAGACACACTCACTCTACAGATCCACCAGCTAATAGAGCTATGCTGGCGAGAAGGACAAGTCCCACAGGATTTCAAAGATTCAAGCATCATAACACTGTACAAGAACAAGGGCGATCGGAGCGACTGCAACAACTATAGGGGTATCTCACTTCTATGTATTGTTGGAAAAGTATTTGCCAGAATTGTTCTGCGCAGACTTCAAGTCCTAGGAGATCAAGTCTACCCCGAGTCACAGTGTGGCTTTCGACAGAACCGGTCTACCACTGATATGATATTCTCATTGCGACAAATGCAAGAAAATGCCGTGAACAGAATCAACCACTGTTTATTGCCTTCATCGACCTCACAAAGGCATTTGATTTGGTCAGTCGTGAGGGTCTGTTCAAGGCACTAAAGAAGATTGGCTGCCCACCAACTCTTCTGTCCATTGTGGAATCGTTCCACACAGGCATGAAGGGTATAATCAAGTTTGATGGTGCAATCTTCTGAAGAATTTGAAATCAAGAGTGGAGTTAAGCAAGGTTGTGTACTAGCTCCCACCCTCTTTGGAATATACTTTTCACTTCTACTGAAATATGCCTTTCGTGATCAGGATGGTGGTATATACATTCACTCACGCTCAGATGGCGGCCTTTACAATGCTCAGAGATTGAAGGCTAAGACCAAAATTAGGAGGGTACTGATCAGAGAGTTGCTTTTTGCAGATGATGCTGCAGTTACGACCCACTCTGAGGAAGAATTGCAATGTCTACTATCTGCATTCTCCAATGCTTGTTCTGAATTTGGTTTAACAATTAGCAAAAAGAAGACACAGATTATGTCACAAGGTGCACATGGGGTACCATCAATCTTTAATGACAACGCCGAACTAGAGATGGTAGACCATTTTACATATCTAGGATCAGTGGTAGATAGCAAATTATCCCTAGATCAGGAAACCAATATCCGGGTTGGTAAGGCAGCAACAACAATGAACAGGTTTAGAAAAAGAGTCTGGGAGAACAGGAAGCTTACTGCCAAAACAAAAGTCCTTGTCTATCAAGCATGTGTCCTTAGTACTCTTCTCTATGGCAGTGAAACCTGGACAACTTACTCACACCAAGAGAAAAATTTAAACAGCTTTCATATGCGGTGTCTGCGAAGAATTCTTGGTATTAAGTATTGGAAAGATCAGGTTGTGTGACAGTTTATTCCATGCTCAGTCTTCGTAGACTTAGATGGATAGGACATCTTAGGAGGATGGATGATGGTAGAATACCAAAGGATATCTTTTTTTGGTGAATTACAGATGGGTAAGAGATCTCAGGGTCGGCCTCTACTACGATACAAAGATGTGTGTAAGCGGGACATGATTGATACAGGCATTGATAATGCACATTGGGAGCTAGTCGCCGCTGAACGTGTTGCATGGAGGGCAAACATCAGAAATGGAATAAAGACAAAGGAGAAAATTATTGCAGATAAGTCACACACCGAGCGTTTGAGACGTAAGATGGTGCATGATGGTGGAAATGACCACGTGTTCACATGCACCCACTGTGAACGGACATTTACAGCGCAAATTGGCCTTATCAGTCACACTCGCTACTGCCATAGGTAAAAGTTATTATGTCTTTTTAAAGCACAAACTATCGTCTGTCAAGACGGCAAGGTGCCAATGATGATGATGATATATATATATATATATATATATATATATATATATATATATATATATATATATATATATATATATATATATATATACACCATACAACTCACGATACACACAGATAGTTACAGAGAGGATCTATCACGAAGACATTACGCTAGGCTCGGATACATATACTATATATGATATAGTGAATTCACCACTTGACCCAGAAGCATGCATATTTGGTGATTCAGATCGTTAGAAAAAGATTCCCCCCTTTATTGATGTTTTGGCCTCTCCAAATACGTCATGACTCCTAGTTGTCTTTCTCCAGCTGTGCTTCCACGCCCTGTACACTAGCTTCAAACATATATTCATCGCTGCTTGCAATCTTCCTACTAATTTGCCACTATGTCTGCCTGACTACCACCCTATGCCATTATGATCTGTTCCTTCTCAAGGAACTTTACGACTTGCTCGGACGAAGCCGGCTGCTCTTCCTCGGCCGTTTAAGCTGTCATCATCTTGTCACTATTATTTGTCTTTGGTAACATATTCTGTTCTGACACTGACGGTGTCTCGTAAATGAGGAATGTGTTTTCGTATAAGTAGTGCACAAAACTTGAAACCTAAAACTATTTTAGTATGCGTCTTTTAAAAGACTGTTCGAACTGAAAGTGAGATGCTCTGCAAAAATAGACTGCGGTAAAGGTGTGTACATAGGAAGACAGGTGTGAGCCTGTGAGACGCCCGTGGGAAGGCGCATGCACGTTAGTAACTTATTGCCTCGGTTTACTAGCTACAAGCCCCACGCTATTACATGTAGTGCTTCTCAGTCTATGGTGTACTGACCCCAGGGGATCCCTTCTGCTTAATGAAGCGGTCCATGAGCAGTGCGTTGGTCTGTAACTGATCACTTTCATTGTACATGGATACTTGGATCAACTGTTTCATGAGCTCAGTAATTAACCTGTTTTGTTATCATAACAAACCAGTGACATCACATCAGGGTACCAATGCTTATTGTTCGAATGATAACCCAGAGACAGTATCATCTCGGCAGTATAGCATTGCTTATTGTTTAAAGTACTGAACTGTCGATAATGTTATTTATTTTGCCCTTATCTGAATAGGTGCGTTTCCGATCCACAATATTCTATGTTTTGAGTGGGCGGAGTTCTCACGTTCCTTTGGTTAGTAGATATCAGAACATAGATTCGTACAACACTGTTCAGATTAGAGATGAACACCGTTGCCTCTATCCACTCGTGTCCCTTGATGTAAGCTATAGACAATCCGCTTGGTCCAAATTCAAAGGGACTATGTAATCTTTGTCAATGTGAAAGTGCCATAATATAACATAAATTTAGAACCATTGCCATAAACCGTTTTCATGTATAATGGCATGTGTGTATCAGCAATCACAGAGCCGCTTTATTTGATCTGTATAACTAGAGTGGTTCTATCAGTCACACTTGCACCCGCCATGGGTTGTAGTTATTATGGTATTTTGAAGCACAATGTAACAAACTATCGTCTGTCAAGGCGGCAATGTGCCAATATATACCTTGAGTGGCGACAATAAGTTCTGTGTGGCAATCGCTCATGTTATTTAAGACTATCACGTTGATTAATGTGTCCTTTCTCTGATCTTCACCAGCTACAGTATCCTGGATTCCACAGAGGTGTATGTGAAGGTGTATATGTGTGCACAAGAACAAGGTCCTAGGGAACACAACACGAACCATGAGATGTTACATTAGATCCTATTAGAAGTCAGATGGGCGGAAGCTGGACCGTGGTCAGTAGATGGATTGACTATTCCTATTCACGAGGGTTTGGAAACCAGAGTTAAGCTTTAAAAAACAAACCACACACACACACGCACGCGCGCGCGCGCGCGCCTGATTACCTCCTGGTCCGTTTCATACACAATGAACGTGGTTACACTTAAAAGGAAAGCTATTTGGCCTCAGATATGATACAGTCTATGCCTTAATTACTAACGAAGACGATTAAAAATTGACTACGTTTACACAAAGCAACAAATCAACTACAATTTAGAAATAACGCGGATGTATAGAAAAGAACTACAAATCACTAACGAATAGTGAAGGATTTTGTGTGGTTAAATTAAACTCATGGTTTTGGAATCATCCGAAAAAGATAATGGCCCAGATAAAGCCAATGAGACAGAAACATAAATTAGATCGATTACATAATGATAGAGGAGTGCTTTAGGAATATTGCATCTTGACACAAGTCATTGCTGGTGCCTATTATAACCATTACGCTCAATTATAAACCTACATATTCTTCTCTATACATCCCCCAACTCACTCTCCTGCAAGGATGCGATATCTCAATCCCAACTGGGGGTATAGTATGAGTATTTTTATACCCTGACAACTCTGATTGTTCCGAGCAAGACCCAGAAGCTTCAGGATTTCTGCCGTGCCCGTGTTTACCCGGAATCCATTCTCAAAGAATCGCTCCAATAATGTCATATCCACACCCGGACAGAGCTATTTCCAAACAAATCTCTTTCTAACTCGAAGAGAAGCAAATATAGCCTGATCTATTATTGCAACATCGTAGTACTTCCAATACCCATCTCCACTTCAACACCCTCCGCCATAACCCGGACACGCAGCAGATCATTATTATGAACCCTGTAGTGACTTGAGAGCCACAGTTGCCGTTCCGGTAGGTGTATTAACATCCCCATCGGAGTCAGAGCTTGTGTTTCCATTTACCCATGGTGAAAGGCAGACCGTGTCAACTGGGGGTACCAAAGGACTGTTCTTAGAAATAAACGCGACCAGCGTGCCATTAATTACATCTCACAACTAGCTTGCATTAATCTACACACATATAGGCTAGCACCAATATACACAATACGCCTACCGACGTGGCAGTGATAACATCACACAACTATCTAGCATTAATCTACACACATATAGGCTAGCACCAATATACACAATACGCCTACTAGCGTGGCAGTGATAACATCACACAACTAGCTAGCATTAATCTACACACATATAGGCTAGCACCAATATACACAATACGCCTACTAGCGTGGCAGTGATAACATCTCACAACTAGCTAGCATTAATCTACACACATATAGGCTAGCACCAATATACACAATACGCCTACTAGCGTGGCAGTGATAACATCACACAGCTTGCTTAGCATTAATCTGCACACATATAGGCTAGCACCAATATACACAATACGCCTACCAACGTGGTTGTGGTGTAAGATACTTGCCGGAAGCAGACTCTCAGTTCAAACATCTCTTCCCTTCCCCATATTCAGTTATGCATGTTCAGTCTTATATGTAGCTATCTCCTGCAGCTCTCTCCATGTCTTCTCCCATAATTTCCATCTCCAGTTCTAATTCTTTTCTCCGTGTCTTTTAGGTCTCGCCTTATTATATTTGAGCCTATGTATTCCAGAGAAAGACCAGTCTAGTTACACTATTATGAGGTTGTTCAAAGTGTGCCCTACCTAGACAAGCGTGTTTTCCTCATACCTTTATTCGATGGAATCTAGTTCTTTCCATGAGCTCTGCATCAGTGTTTCTCTCACAGTTATTCGGTCCTTCTATTTTGCACTGTCTCCAGTTGGTCAATGTATGTGGTTTATTTGTAACCATGTTAGTCGCTCGCCGTGTTTCTGCTCCATGCGTCAATACTGATTGAACTTTGAACATCCTTAGCGTGTTAGTCATGTTCATTTCTGTTAACTGAAATAGATGCCTTAGTGCCATGAGACCTCATCTTCCCTCTTGTACTGTCATGCCTATATGTCTGAAGTGAGGTTTTACCAAGGGGATCAGACTACCGAGTGGTTGATTTGTTCTCGTTATCTTTCCTCCGCGAATATTCAGACCTCACTGGTGTGACCCCTCTTCAAGTATGTTTAGTTTGATCTTGTATCTCATTTCCTGAATGGGACAGGGAGTCTACGTAGTCGCGACATCTAGACAATCAAATCGCTCTATCGTAACCTATTGCATTCTACGTCTCGCAGTAGGTATCGCTGATTTCGTAATCCAGTCATAATCAGCAGCTAGTAGTCAAGGCGTTTGTGACATGAAGAACGCTGCATGTTACATCATTATAGGTTGCCTTAATTAAGTTACTGATTTCCTGTGATGTCCAATAATGCCTTATCTATTGTCAAAGACATTCCTTATTGATGCTGTAAAAGGCTACTGTTCCAAAGTCAAGACATTCAGTTTAAAATGGCATCTTCAAGGACATTATGTGCTCTATTGTTATGGGTAATGCGCGTATCTAGTCAGTGCAAGTTCTGTTTGGAAGGAAGCCTGCCTGCTCACCCATTAGAGGTTTGTCAATGGCATTTCTGATTAATTGATTGATTGATTGATTTAGGAATCGACATCACAGCATTCGGGGCACTCCCATAAGTGCTCCGTCCCCATCCTCAGCAGCCAGCGAAGAGTTCCAACACTAATAGTACCAGTAGCAATCTGATTATAAGTCCGTCTCGCCTTTCCTTTGAGCGTTGAGCGACGGCCAGATCCCTTCGTCACTCCTCGTTGTCTCATTCTTACCAGACCATGATAATCCATTTGCTCCTCCGAGGTGTGCACGTGCTCCCACAAGGCCGCAACCACGTCTGGCATATCGTAATCTCTCCAGCATTAGCCACTTCACTAACAACCAATAACACCATTCCTGTATAATGTTCACATCCCTGCAAGTTTCATTTCTGTTGCAGATTCACCAGACACCATGTTCAGTCTGCTAGTATGTGTTTGGTCTTCCTGACTATTTAACAATGTGTGCATTAATTCAGCTGACATGTCTATATTAGCTGTAATAGTTTTTGCTGGGATATCACCTGAACCGGCAGCTTACCCACTTTTCATAAGGTGTATATCGTTATTAATTTCTTCTTTAGATGTTTTCTTAATGTTGATATCTAGCCTCGTTTCCACAGGCTAGATATTTGGAACGTCATTCGGAATATTAAGTTCTTCAAAATATTAACCCTTCTATTCAAATGGCAATTAATTTTCGTTATAGCAGTTCGCATGTTTTGACATGCCCGTTGTATTAATTATTTTCCTTTATTAATTTGGTGCTGTCAAGGTCTCTGAGAAATTCTTTCGTTGCTACTCCTTCTGCCTCGCCTGCTAGGCCCTCGGAATATTGTCTTTTATTGGACATGTCGGTATTTTAACGTCTGTATTAGCTTTGGAAATGTCTCTTTTATGCCTAACATTAGAAGCTCCTAGTTTGTTATTATTTACATATGCGTTTTTATTTGTCATTTCTTCTATATTTTATTTTAGGTTACCGATGTTGCCCGAGTGTTATGTTTCGTTCCTTTTTCCCCCCAAGGACCTCTGTTCATGATGAGTTCCAAATGGCTCTAACCTGCTGCCAGAAGTGTTCCATACTCACATCATTTACTATGTACCTTTGGGCCCTACCATCAGCCCTCTCACTAGACATGAACATATCAGTTTGATATGATATTCGTGTTTCGCCGTTGCTTGTCGAAGGCTGTGTGTCAATTAGGGAAGAACTCACATGCGAATGCAACAGTTTAGTTGAAGCCACTATCTGCAACAGATGCAACATGGCATACATTCGTGAACCCAGCGGACAGGGAGCGAATCCGTTAGCACCTTATGGACATTCACATTTCGACCCAATCTTTACACACGCACGCACGCACGCACGCACGCACGCATGCACGCATGCACGCACACACATACACACACACACACACACACACACACACACACCACACACACACTATATGTTTTCCCCATAAATTTTGTTACGTTATTGTATTATAAAATGTATTTTTAAAACTTTCGTTTGCAAACACCCCAATTCGTTCATCCATCGTATCTTATGTGTTTCTTACTTGTGGGTGGTTTCGTTTTCTATGGCGTATTCATGTTTTTCTTGTTCGTAGATAGGGATCTTTCATGAAACGATATCCTTTTGACATGCCAATCTGCTCTCACCGCGTACTATATGTCCCCACAGAAGGACAGAGAAACAGAACCGCAAACACCCACTTGCATGCTAGCCTTGTTAATACGATATCTTTATAATCAAATCTAAATTTAGACAAACTCGTATAGCTCACTTTGTTTTTCCCCCAGAAGCCAACTAATTATAGCTCAAGCTATAACTTCTGAAGGAGGCGGGAAGACGCCATTTTAATTCACAATCTCACAAGACGGATTTAGAAAATGTAATTTCTGTTTCTAGTTTTTGTAATTTCTGTTTCTATTTTCTGTAGGGTATATAGTGCAAGCGGCGAGCTGTTAGCATGTTGGGTAACTCGAGTGGACGAACTCATTTGCGTGCAGCTTTGACATCTGTACCACTGTCATGTCAGTTCTACATACATACATATAAGCTGCATTTTATTAGCTCTTACACAGCAATACTAAACATATTTAAAAAAAAAAAAAGAACAGTCTTCACTCGAAGACAAGCATACTAGCTACAGAAACAGAGGGCAATCTCTCGTCTATGGCAACCGTACAATCTATATAAACTGAGGTTATTAGCCACTCTAAGACAGCCATACTAGCTAAATACAAAGAGAACACTCATCACTGTATGATGGTCACACATACTAATTACTATATCAACTGAGACCAATGGACGATCCACTGTTTATGTGAAGCCACATTAGCTGTGCACAGTGTGCAATCTTCGCTCTGGGAAGCCACAATGGCTGTACACAGTGGGCAATCTTCGCCCTGTGAAGCCATATCTATATCTATAAAACAAAGTGTATGTATGTAAATATGTAAATATGTAAATATGTATGTCCTTTATTTTTTCGCTAACGGCCCATCCGATTGAGATGAAATTTTCTACACGCCTTCCTTTCATTCCAGAGCTGTCAACTGTCGTATTTTTTTTTCTTCTTCCTCCTCCTCCCTCCTCCCATTCCCAAAATACGTACGTAAATATATGATGATGATGATGAAAGAATCCCCGAACCAAAACGCTTGGGAAAGGGAAGAAAATGACGTGACTACACATTAGCTAAGGGACTTAACTCTAGAAAAAGTTATTTCAAGGGGCATAACTTTTAATAACATTGTTGTATAACTTATAGTCATATTGTTGTATCGTTTTCAATGATTTATAAACTCTTTGTCTATAGTTATGTACCGGCATATGAGTTATAATAAATAATGATACAATCTTTTAGACATTTTCAAAGTTTACATAAAAATAATGCATAATGCATAACATTGTAACTCGTCTTTCTATACTTAAGAAGTTATCTAAAAGATGTTGAACAATATCATCGCATCTTTAGTGTTTTCCGCCATCATATCGACACGATTCGCTTGACAGCACTTCTCAGCGCTATCAAGCCAAGACGCCTTACACATTTCAAGCAGTCTGATACGGGGGGAAAATGGCACGTCGTAATAGCACAAAGAAACAAGCAGCTTCCAAGATGCATAGTGAGAAAACCGACCAGACTATCAAGAAGACGAACCTGCCTTTGGAGAGTCTGCATGCACGCTGTAATAAAGTATCTGAACCTACAGTCAATGAAACTACCAATAAGAAGAGCGACGACTACCCACAGACGAACACAAAAACTTGTGAGAGGAAGGAGGACCAAGACACCAGAATCAGAAACACTGATTCAAACACAGTCAGATGGGTGGTCAAGCGGCACATGCATGAATACGCACAAGATGCAATGACATATGTTCGCGCATATGGCCGCCCAGATTTGTTTATTACCTTCACATGCAATCCTACATGGGATGAAATAACAGAACTGTTGTTAACTGGACAATCATCATCAGATCGCCCTGATATTTCCGCACGTGTGTTCAAACAAAAATTGAAATCTTTAATGGATTTAATTGTCAAGCATCACGTTTTTGGAGAGACACGCTGTTGGATGTATTCCATCGAATGGCAAAAAAGAGGATTGCCACATCCAATCCAAAAGATCTTTGGGAAAAATACAAAGACTGTATGAGTGAAGACATCCTACATCGTTTGCGTGCAATGAATCAAAATCCGGACATTCAATTCACACAAAATGTGTATAATGAAGCATTGGTTTCGACGGAGGACATATGTTTGGCAATCGCTAACAAACCACTGGTACAAAAAAAAATTCTGGAATGGGTAAAGTACTCCAATCATGTCAACTCATTGTATGGGACGAATGTACTATGGCACACAAAAAAGCATTGGAGGCGCTTCATCGTACACTACAAGATTTCAGAGGAAATGAACAGCTCTTCGGTGGCGCACTTATTTTATTGTCTGGTGATTTTCGACAAACTCTACCAGTTATACCACGTTCAACACCCGCTGATGAACTTAATGCATGTCTGAAATCATCAGTTTTGTGGCGACACGTTCAGAAATTGACTTTGAAGACCAACATGCGTGTACAACTACAACATGATGCATCCGCAGAAGTTTTCGCAAAACAATTGTTGGATATTGGGAATGGAAAAATGCCAATCGATGAATCCACACATAGTATCACGTTGCCAACAAACTTCTGTAACATCACAGCAACTATAGACGAATTAATTGACAAAGTTTTCCCAAATATGGCACGGAATCACAAATATCATCAATGGCTCAGTGCACGTGCTATATTAGCAGCTAAAAACAACGATGTCAATGCCATCAATTGCGCCATTCAAAACGAAATACCAGGCGAAGCGACAACGTATAAGTCCATCGATTCTATGATGAATCAAGACGAAGTTGTCAATTATCCAACTGAATTCTTGAATTCCCTTGATTTGCCAGGCATACCGCCGCACGTTTTAACATTGAAAATTGGTGTGCCTATCATTCTTCTCCGAAACATCAATCCACCTCGACTTTGCAACGGTACCAGGCTTGCAGTCAAAAAGATGATGAACAATATCATCGAAGCTACAATTTTGAATGGGAAATTTAAAGGAGAAGATGTACTGTTGCCTCGCATCCCAATGATTCCAACAGACATGCCATTCGAATTCAAACGCCTGCAGTTTCCGGTGCGAGTTGCATTTGCCATGACGATCAACAAAGCACAGGGACAATCGCTACAAGTGTGTGGACTAAATTTGGAAAATCCGTGCTTCACACACGGACAGCTATATGTGGCCTGTTCACGCGTTGGAAAATCTTCGGATTTATTCGTCTACGCACCAGACAGAAAAACAAAAAAATATTGTTTATCAAAAAGCACTACGTTAGACATCATATTTGGTGTTCGGCCATAACTTGAAATTTATACAAGATTTAAAAAAAAATAATCCTAGCATTAAGCAAACTTTTCTCCTCTAGATAGACAGACAGACAGGCAGGCATGCAGGCAGGCAGGCAGGCAGGCAGGCAAGCAGGAGAGGAGGCAAAGAAGAGAAGAAGGATGGGAATATGAGAAGAAGTAGAATTTGGGGATGAAAAAGAAGGGAAGAAGAAAAAGAGGTTGAGAAGAAGAAGGCGAAAAGGATGAGAAAGATTTAAAAAAAAAAGGAGGATGAGGAGAATAGAATGAGAAATAGTAGAAAAGTACAAATGTCTTCATGCCTTTTAAATGCATTATGTTCTGGTGTTTCTTTAACACATTGATCCTGGGGGAAATTTTTGGCTTTATGTCATAGTCGTAATCTAACACCTTTAGTTTTGGGGTATATTTGACAAAGCTGCCCTCGTGTAACTTTAACCCATTCTGCCTTGATTATTGCTTTAGACTCCTGCCTCTGAACCACTTGGATCCAACATTGATTATCCTCTAAACATGATTGTCAGAAGATGTTGATTTAAGTGCCGGGGTCCATGTGGTACTTCCAGCATGCCAGCACAATAATAACAACATCAAGTGCAGTTGTGTTTAGAAAATAGGTGCGTAACATCGTATATTCACAGCAAATGCCCGGTATCAGTTGCAAGTTTATTTGTTGCTTTCACTTTCTGTATTTCAAACTGCTATAATAATAACTCTTTCTGTTCCAGGAGTTTATTACTTTAAAATAACACATTTGTATGATATTCTTCATGTCAAGTTTCTCAAATACAAAGTTAGTTTATCTATTTGCAAATTATTTAAAGTAGTCTCAGCAAGTGTTACATAAAAACTGCACGTCATTACGAGTGCAAATGACTCAAGAGTCTCATTGTTGATGTTAACCTAACGAAGAAATAAATCACTATTACTGCCTCTAAAATTGTCTTATTTAAAACGAAATCAGCCACAGGCAAGTGAGGACTACATTATTGTATTACTTTAGGCTGACCGTACATACTTCACGAAATCATGCTCATTATGTGAACGATCCTGCAAGATTCTCGACTCTACAGCAGACAATATAACTATAGTGAATATTTCTTGAATTCAATAATTCAGTTTTCCATTTCATGTTTTCAACTTGGCATTGCTTGTCAGACAGATAGTGGGGAACGGGATCTTATATGACTACTTATATAATTTAAATGAGATGCTCTCCACCATGGTCTGGGCCGGGTCAGACAGACAGACAGATAGATAGATAGATAGACAGACAGACAGACAGACAGACAGACAGACAGACAGACAGACAGACAGACAGACAGACAGACAGACAGACAGACAGACAGTCAGTCGGGAACGGGAACTTATATGACTACTTATATGAATTAAATGAGATGCTCCCCACCAGGAGTTGGGCGATGCCGGGCCGGGTCAGACAGACAGACAGATAGATAGTCGGAACGGGAACTTATATGACTACTTATATGAATTAAATGAGATGCTCCCCATCAGGGTCTGGGCGAAGACGGGCCGGGTCAGACAGACAGACAGACAGACAGACAGGCAGATAGACAGACAGACAGACAGACAGATAGTCGGTAACGGGAACGAGAACTTATATGACTACTTATATGAATTAAATGAGATGCTCCCCACCAGAGTCTGGGCGAAGCCGGGCCGGGTCAGCTAGTTGGCTATAAACGCTGGGTAATCTCCGCTCTGAGACAAACCCAGCAGTGGGGAAATGCGCGATGAAATGACAGAGTAAGAGAAAAGGTAAAAAAAAAAACCCTTTACATGTCTGAAAATGTATTGGACATACCCTGCGAGACACATCCTAACATAGACCAATCAACGCTTCAAGGGCCGACACTGTCAGTATCACACCGGCAGCATCCACTTCCCCAGACATTTTCTGATGTCCATGTAGCCTGGCTCGCCAGGGAGCGCTGGCTATTTTGATATATCCGCATCGTTGGGAATTCGAGCCCATGAGTACCGGACGGGCAGACAAGCAACACGACAAAGTACTTATATAATCTACATTCAAAAGAGACGGAACTCACCCGTGAGTTCCCGGACCAACAGAGAAGCATAGAACAGTCATTGTAACCTACCCTACATGCTGTCAGACATTGTAATCTACCCTGTATGCTGTCAGATATTGTAATCAACCCTGCATGCTTTCAGACATTGTAAAGAACCCTGTATGCTGTAAGACACTGTAACCTACCCTGTATGCTGTCAGATATTGTAACCTACCCTGTATGATGTCAGACATTGTAATCAACCCTGTATGCTTTCAGATATTGTAAACTACCCTGTATGCTGTCAGATATTGTAACCTACCCTGTATGATGTCAGACATTGTAATCAACCCTGTATGCTTTCAGATATTGTAAACTACCCTGTATGCTGTCAGATATTGTAACCTACCCTGTATGCTGTAAGACAGTGTAACCTACCCTACATGCTGTCAGACAGTGTAACCTACCCTGTATGCTGTCAGACAGTGTAACCTACCCTGCATGCTGTCAGACAGTGTAACCTACCCTGTATGCTGTCAGACAGTGTAACCTACCCTGTATGCTGTCAGATATTGTAACCTACCCTGTATGCTGTCAGACAGTGTAACCTACCCTGTATGCTGTCAGATATTGTAATCTACCCTGTATGCTGTCAGATATTGTAACATACCCTGCATGCTGCCAGACATTGTAACCTACCCTGTATGCTGTCAGATATTGTAACCTACCCTGTATGCTGTCAGATATTGTAACCTACCCTGTATGCTGTAAGACAGTGTAACCTACCCTACATGCTGTCAGACAGTGTAACCTACCCTGTATGCTGTCAGACGTTGTAACCTACCCTGTATGCTGTCAGACAGTGTAACCTTCCCTGTATGCTGTCAGATATTGTAACCTACCCTGTATGCTGTCAGATATTGTAACCTACCCTGCATGCTGTCAGACATTGTAACCTACCCTGTATACTGTCAGATATTGTAACCTACCCTGTATGCTGTCAGATATTATAACCTACCCTGTATGCTGTCAGATATTGTAACCTACCCTGTATGCTGTCAGATATTGTAACCTACCCTGTATGCTGTCAGATATTGTAACCTACCCTGTATGCTGTCAGACATTGTAACCTACCCTGTATGATGTCAGACATTGTAATCAACCCTGTATGCTGTCAGATATTGTAACCTACCCTGTATGCTGTCAGATATTGTAACCTACCCTGTATGCTGTCAGATATTGTAACCTACCCTGTGTGCTGTCAGATATTGTAACCCACCCTGTATGCTGTCAGATATTGTAACCTACCCTGTATGCTGTCAGATATTGTAACCTACCCTGTATGATGTCAGACATTGTAATCAACCCTGTATGCTGTCAGACAGTGTAACCTACCCTGTATGCTGTCAGACAGTGTAACCTACCCTGTATGCTGTCAGATATTGTAACCTACCCTGTATGCTGTCAGATATTGTAACCTACCCTGTATGCTGTCAGATATTGTAACCTACCCTGTATGCTGTCAGATATTGTAACCTGCCCTGTATGCTGTCAGATATTGTAACCTACCCTGTATGCTGTCAGATATTGTAACCTACCCTGTATGCTGTCAGATATTGTAACCTACCCTGTATGCTGTCAGATATTGTAACCTACCCTGTATGCTGTCAGATATTGTAACCTACCCTACATGTTGTCAGATATTGTAACCTACCCTGTATGCTGTCAGATATTGTAACCTACCCTGTGTGCTGTCAGATATTGTAACCCACCCTGTATGCTGTCAGATATTGTAACCTACCCTGTATGCTGTCAGATATTGTAACCTACCCTGTATGATGTCAGACATTGTAATCAACCCTGTATGCTGTCAGACAGTGTAACCTACCCTGTATGCTGTCAGACAGTGTAACCTACCCTGTATGCTGTCAGATATTGTAACCTACCCTGTATGCTGTCAGATATTGTAACCTACCCTGTATGCTGTCAGATATTGTAACCTACCCTGTATGCTGTCAGATATTGTAACCTGCCCTGTATGCTGTCAGATATTGTAACCTACCCTGTATGCTGTCAGATATTGTAACCTACCCTGTATGCTGTCAGATATTGTAACCTACCCTGTATGCTGTCAGATATTGTAACCTACCCTGTATGCTGTCAGATATTGTAACCTACCCTGTATGCTGTCAGACAGTGTAACCTACCCTGTATGCTGTCTGACGCCACTAATGTTGGACATCCTGGTCCGGTAGAAGACTGCAGCTGTACAAGCAAGCCATCGATGAACAAGTCTAAAGGTATACAAGAACCCTCGCGAGAAGCTGGTGATTTTACCACGTTCGTTGTCAACCAGCTCTGGCCATCCACAATACATCTGCATGTTGTCAACCAGGTACAGCAGACCAGATCTTGGCTACCTAATACCTAAATATCAGAGACTGCAGAAAGCTGGAATGGGTAGGTCCTGACAACGGTAGGTCCTGACAACGGTAGGTCCTGACAACGGTAGGTCCTGACAACGGTAGGTCCTGACAACGGTCAAGTTGGAGGGGAGAAGAGGCTGAGAAAGAAGACGATGGACAGGTTTTCATTATTGCATGGCATATCAGTATCAGAAATGATTGGCAGTACACGAGATAGAAGTCCACACTGTATGGGCTACAAGAACACACACACACACACGCACGCGCACGCACACACACGCACGCACGCGCGTGCGCGCATCCACAGCCACCCAACATGAGTGTTGTAGTCAAGTACATTGTAGTGTGTGTTAAACTGTTATGTCCAGGAAACAAAGAAGGGCTGGGGGTGGGCAGGATAGGTGTCTATGGTTATCACAATACCAACTAGAGGAATAATAATAGTAGATACAAGCATGCTATGTGAGGGTACAGCGGAGACAAAACTGGGCACAGTACTACACAACACAGGGGATTCATACATAGACAAACAAGAAACGTATTGGTAGTTACTTGTCTGACTCAGCCGACTGTTGTCTGATGACTGCACGTGTTACACTTTCTTTATTAGTTTGTCGCCGATAGTTCTTGCTGCTATTCAGGTCTTCAAATCTCTGAGTCCCAGGCAGTGTCTGTTGGGTATCGCTATTTCCGCACATGGAAACTCACAGCGAAACCATATGGGATTGAACAAGTTGAGTGTCCCAGTGCCCACTTTATTTTACAAAAATAGTATTTTCATTTATTACTACATACTATTACCAAATGTTGGTTTATTATTATTATTATTATTATTATTATTATTATTATTATTATTATTATTATTATTATTATTACGTGTATTATGTTTCTACCGGCTCTGTGGAGAATGAGTTGCGGGTGCAATTCGTAATCCGTCATACAACGTTCGTAACACAGCTGCGGGCGATTCGGCAGCAAACAGCCTTGCGTTGTTTTTATGGATTGGTATGAGTGCTGGTCGTTCGGAAAACAATGGCAAACTACTGAACGTAAACGTGCCAATAAATCACAAACAGCCAAACAATTCCAGGGTTGACTGCGACGTCCTGTAAAGGCTATACAAGTAACATTTTTACATGATGTTTCTACAAGCTTCAAATTTATTACAAAAACTAACATATCTTACTCTCACTGACGTATGCTGTTATTACATCACACAAGATACTGTGCATCTACTTACGTATATGGTGCTTGCAGATGTAAACACGCAAAACATAATACAATTACCAACAATTCCTGAATCTTAGACATACCGACGACGAGTGCTGTAGACTTACCTTCGACCACTTCGCCATTGGGGAAGACAACCACAACTTTATGGGTCTTGTTTGACATGTAAATCCTGGGTCTCTCCCCTGTGGCGCCCAGTGGCGCCAGCTTGGGATCCTTGAGCTTGCTTATATCCATGATGCCAGAGCCGACGGAAACACTGCCCTCCATCGGCACAGGCATGGAAACACGGAAGGCCCAGGATATCCAGGATCGGAAGTCGACCAGGCCGGCTGGGTAGAAATGTTTATAATCCACATAGAAAGAACGGAGAGACACACACTGTATTTCAACTAGCTGTAGCTCGCTATAATCCGATGTGAAAGGGCAACACTTTGGTTTATAACAGATGGGAAGTATGCAGATGTCATTCTTCACTCTGAACACCTGGGAAGTTAGAATCAAGCCTGGTCAGATGAGGGAAAACAAGGTCACACGTGCGCGTCCAAAATCCAACGCTTGTTGCACTTTATTTAGAGTAAGGCATCGGACCAGCACCCTTGATAATATGTTTAAGGAAATAATAAACCTAGGTACTATACACACATTATTATAATATCTAAATGACAAACACGCGGGAAAGGTTCCATCTAATAACAAGTAAATATCTTCAATGGGGAAAACACACACTACCACTAAGTGTTTGAAATCAAAGGTTGGAAAATTGAAGTGAGTAATTATGATTAAAAAATGGGACGCGAGGCACAGAAAGGAATATGAGACAAAGATCAGACATGAGGCACCCACACCACTGACTAAGATCCAACAATGCTTGCTATAGTTAGTTAGCTAGTCGACAGATCATCCTCATTACACATCGAACCATTCAGTCCATAAGTGATCGGATCCCCTCCTCAGCAAATCTCAGCAATGTGTAGCGACACACGACACCAGTTCTGTGTTGGTTTTTATCAATCTTCTTTGGCTTCCTGCGTAGTAGTTCTTGTTTGGCAATGCTATACACGTTGAGACGGATGTACATCGTTTGCAGATAGGAAAGGAATGCGCCAGGAAAAAGGGGATTGAGAGCATAGCCGTATTCTGAGATCGAATTAAAAACGCGCTTTTCATTCAGCAGAAACAGTAGTGGATACATTCCGACTGCCCTATTACAGCAGTTTAACACTGCCAACGGATCTAACGTGTTTATTGGGGGACTAAGACTAATGAGAACAGTATTAAACCAGCTCGTACAGCTATGTAACATGGGTGTTGGGAGGGCAATGGCACACGCAATTTAACACAGTTTATCTGGACGTTCATAGACAGAGCTTAATAAATAAAGGAGACACTTATATCTCATACATTACACAAAAATATGGGCTAGAGTAACACATGAGACACTAATCCACATCCTACAACAAGCGAGCTTTGCTGGCGATGTTAGGAACACGATAAATACGACATTATGAGCATGATAAATAAGATGTTATGAGCATGATACATTCGACATTATGAACATGATAAAAAAGATGCTATGTGTGTGATACATTCGACATTATGAACATGATAAATAAGATGCTATGAGCATGATACATTCGACATTATGGACATGATAAATAAGATGTTATGAGCATGATACATTCGACATTATGGTCATGATAAATAAGATGCTATGTGTGTGATACATTCGACATTATGAACATGATAAATAAGATGCTATTTGTGTGATACATTCGACATTATGAACTTGATAAATAAGATGCTATGTGTGTGATACATTCGACATTATGAACATGATAAATAAGATGCTATGTGTGTGATACATTCGACATTATGAACATGATAAATAAGATGTTATGTGTGTGATACATTCGACATTATGAACATGATAAATAAGATGCTATGTGTGTGATACATTCGACATTATGAACATGATAAATAAGATGTTATGTGTGTGATACATTCGACATTATGAGCATGATAAATAAGATGCTATGTGTGTGATACATTCGACATTATGAACATGATAAATAAGATGTTATGTGTGTGACACATTCGACATTATGAACATGATAAATAAGATGCTATGAGCATGATACATTCGACATTATGAACATGATAAATAAGACGTCATGAGCATGATGAATAAGATGTTATGAACATGGTAAATAAGACGCTGTGAGCATGATAAATCAGACGTTATGAGCATGATACATAAGAGATGAGCCATGATACATAAGACGTAATGAGCCATGATACATAAAACGTTATGAGCAGGATACTTTACGTTATGAGCCATGATACATAAGACGTTATGAGCCATGATACATAAAACGTTATGAGCATGATACTTTACGTTATGAGCCATGATACATAGACGTTATGAGCCATGATACATAAGACGTTATGAGCCATGATACATAAGACGTTATGAGCCATGATACATGAGACGTTATGAACATAATACATAAGACATTATGAGCCATGATACATAATACGTTGTGAGCATGATAATTAAGACGGAGCCGCGCTAGAACAGTGTCAACAACGCCATTGTGCCGGCACGTGGTCTTGTGTCGGGATCACCATCAAAATGGACGTTACAGTCAGAATGACCTGAGCTGGCAGTTCCAGGCTGCCTGACATGGTTACCGGGGTGTGTTCTGGGAAGGTAAAATGGCCGGCGCGATATTAACCCAGTGGCTGACTGGTTAATTACTGTACAGAGTGTCCGTAACGTCTGGACACAAGGGATAATTTTGCCACGAATGTAAGAGATTGGTTGAATTACAATTTCCCTACATGGATAGGAAGATGTAGTCATCTGGAGTGGTCTCCTCGTTCACCAGACCTTAGTCTTCTTGATGTCTTTTTCTGGGGCAAGCTAAAGAAGAAAGTGTACTCAACACAAATCACAGATCCAATACACTTGACTCAACGAATAAGGCGTGAATGTACCAAACTTGAAGGCAATGTGGATTTATTGCATCGAGTTCACAACAATATTGTGAAACGCATCAACATTTGCATTGTGTCCAGACTTTACGGGCACCCTGTATGTGGATAGCACTCTTACCAGTAGGCAAGACGGCGTGTCAGACAATGATGGATTATGTCCCCTGTATTGTGGGAATTCATTAGTGAGCACACAACGCGATCTATTGAATAGATGCCAGGGGTTGCAGCTAGCGGCCATTATATCAACATCATTTTTTTTTCATATCCTATTTACAGGACATCGCTGTCGACACCAGCACTGCTGTTGTTGATGTCTTGGCAAGTTAAGTTCAGTAGTTTGCCATTGCTTTCTAAACGATCGGCTCCCATACCATCAGGTTAAAATCCAGCGCAACACGGTCTGCAACACGCAACAGTGTTTCGAACGAAGGTAAGCGGAATTACGAACCGCGTCCGTAAAAATCTTTGCCACGGAGACGATCAACGGCTTACATTGTCTTAAAAGGAAGATGTCAGAAGGAACTACAGATATTCAGCGATAACATGGTTGTAAAATGTAAACATCGCGGCCTAAGAAATATCAGCACACGAAGTGAAAGATTCTGCTGGAGATCGCCAGACAGTGGAGGGACGTGATGGCCCATGCCAGGTAGAAAGTCATTTGACGATTTATAATAAGTACTTGTAGTGATGTCCCCGCCAACACTAACTTCGTGCATGTGCCGATAGTTTCCTTTTTGAAAATGTAATGTGTGTGTGTGTGTGCGTGTGTGTGTGTGTGTGTGTGTGTGTGTGTGTGTGTGTGTGTGTGTGTGTGTGCGCGTGCGTGTAGAGTGTGTGGAAATGCCCAGAGTGCTGAAGTGTCTATTCTGAAATTGAGTATTACACTAACTGTTTCAATACGATTCAAAGAAATGACTTTTTGTTTGTTTGTTCGCATTTCCTTTACAGGACATCGCTGTCAACATCAGCATGTTTCAGCTGATTGTTGATTTCTTGGCAAGATTACGCTCAGTAGTTTACCATTGCTTTCTGAGCGACCGGCTCACACACCCCGTAAGTTACCGACGCGGAGAGAACCGCTACCGTTTCTCGCGCAACGTCACGCTACGTACGAGAGTATACGAGATTACGGAGAATGTCGTGTAATCTCTAGACCAGGGACGCCGGCAAAGAAAGGACTACACATACGAATATGTGTATACCTCTAAGTCAGGGGTCACCAAACTACGGCCCGCGGGCCGGATCCAGCCCGCGACGTCATTTCATCCGGCCCGCCGACGGTACTCGAACTTGCTTGATATAACATATGGAACACGAGACGTTGTTATGCAATTTAAATGTAAATATTATATTTAGAATAATGGGAGATATTCACACGTGCGGAGACCTCCTGGCTTATTTAAAACACGTTTCCATGGCACAACACACAAACACACAGTCACACACACACACGCACACACACACACACACACACACACACACACACACACACACACACACATCCTTCCCTCAGCAGCTACACACTTCGGGATTTACTGAGGAGGGGATCCGAGAACTTATGGACTGAATGGTGCGATGGGCAATGAGGATCATCTGCCGACTAACTAATTAACTAACCTCCTGGCTGCTATGTGTCTTTAATTTACTATTTTCAATTATACATTATTGTATCTAGATTTTCTTGTTTATTGTAATGTTTGCTCATTTCGCACCATCCCAGGTCGATTCATGGCCCGTGGTAGAGCCGCATACGCTCTGACGTTACTATGGTTCCATGGCACAACACACACACACACACACACACACACACACACACACACACACATCTTCCATTCACCCAGATGCGTCCGTCTATCAACACAGGTCCGATGCTCCAGAAATGTTTACTTCTTTTTGCCAGTCATCCATTGTATAGGTATGTAACAACGATTTCTTTGTTTGACAGTGATTGGTAAATGAACTACACGTGTGAATAGAGGCAATAAAGTAGCAAACATAGCATACACATGCCATAGATTCCTCGTGTTATTACGAAAATATTATCCCCAGCTCAGAAGCTTTCCCCGGTCAAGGTATTAATCCAGCTGGTCTCTAGGCCAGTGTTCTTCAATATTTCTGCTGGAGCATATCCTTACGCAAATGTTTACGTTACTCAAGGAACTCTGTGTGATGATCCAAGTGTCTGTCCTACTTTATGTAATAAACCAGATGCTCAGAAATGTTGCATTTAGGCGATTTCGGTCTGTTTCGGTGGAACCTCTAGCTGCCACTCGCGGAACCCCGGTTGACAAAATACTACTCTAGGTTGTTTATTTAGGCCGGTCTTATTTACATATTTTGCAGACCTTATTATGAGATATATTCTATTACCAAAGGTACCTATAAACTCTATATGTATCTTTGGTGAGCCGTAGCTTCACTAGTGACCCTTTGTCCTCTGCTTTTCTTGTGTTTCAATAAGTCTTTAATTATGTTTCTAATTCAATGTCCTTTTCATTTTCAGATTCCGTGTACTTCATCCTTCATTATGGCTGCTAAGAAAAGAAAAGTGGACTCCGAGTGTCGCGTTTTCAATAAAGAATGGGGAGTAAAGTACTTCTTTGTGGAAATAAAGAAAACCAGTTGCGTAATATGCAGCGAAAGTGTTGCGGTTTTGAAATAGTACAAGCTTCGGCGTCACTAGGAAACAAAACATCTATCAACATATTCATAACTTTCTGGAAAATTACGCTCTGAGAAATATGAGTCCACGGAACGTGGTTTAGAAACACAAAGAAATCTCTTCACGAGAAAGTTTGCTGAAAATGAATCTGTCACCCGTACACGTTACAACATAGTGCATAAGATGGCATAACGAAGAAAACCGTTTACTGATGTAACTTCATCAAAGAGTGTATGATGGAAGCAGCTAATGACATGTGTCCTGAGAAAGCCGATTTGTTAGGCACTATCAGCCATTCGGCAAGTTCAGTTGTGCGAAAAACAGAAGACCTCGGAGAGAATATAGTGCTACAGATACGCGAGAAAACTAGGACCTTGTGGTATTCTCTGGCGCTGGATGAGTCTACTGATCTCTCGAGTAAGTCACAACTTCTCGTGTTCATTCGTGATACCAATTTTGACTTTCAGATAAAGGAAGTGTTGGCATCCGTTTGCAGCATGCATGGAACAACTGGAAAAGACATTTTCATGGAAGTGCACACATTTTTGCAAGACTATAACCTTCAGTGGAATCATTTTCGAGGTGTTACGGTTGATGAACGAAAAAACATGGCATGGAGTGAGGAAGTGTCTGATGGGGCAGATCAGGACTCAGTTGGAAGATTTGCAAATTCCGGGCGCTCTGTTCATAAACTGCATCATACATCAGCAAACACTCTGTGGGGACATAGGTATTTCTTGTGTACTGGAACCAGTCGTTTCTGATGTTAACTTCATTCGGGGTCATAAACTCAATTACCGTCAGTTCCAGGCTTTTCTTGAAGAAATGATTCTGAATTCTTTGATAACTTTTTTTAAGTAAATAAATATATTGGTTGTCTTTGTTTTTTTGTGCATTGCACGCCACTCACCCACAATTAACTTAGTTTTTCATCTTTTTCTCCAGAGCTTCTATTCTAGCTTGCAAGTACTGTTAAAGTTAGCTGTATATCCTTTACAGGACGGTTGCAGTCAACACCAGCATTTTATGCTGTTGTTGATGTCTTGGCAAGTTTACTTTCAGTAGTTTGTCATTGATTTATGAACGACCGACACCCATTACCTTAGCGTAAAAAACCAGCGCAACGCGGTCTACTGCTAAATCGTGCACAGCTATGTGTCGAACGCGGGTATACGGGATTACGAACTGCGTCCGTAAGATCTTTGCCACGGAGACGGCGCAAGTACCGTATAGAATGAGTATATGGCCCGCGCTCATCATTTTGTCAGTTATTCGGCCCGCCGAGAAAAAAGTTTGGTGACCCCTGCTCTAAGTAAACATATACTACCATTGTGGGACTCAAGGAGTTAATCGTGCCTGTCTCAGACATCCGGTCCTTTATTTGGACGCATTATGTGTGCATGCCTATCAAAGTTAGGCATTTATGTATGTTCTCGTGATGTCCTCCTCGCCTGTGCTCTATCCACGAGGGGCCGCCGTCTTGGGTGTGAATGGATTCTGTACACGTTCCTTCCTCCAACTGCTTCACTACGGGGGTCAGATAGCGCACATATGTGTGTGTTACATCACCATGCAGCGGGGAATTTGCAGAACGGCGCTCTCATCACTTCGCACCCCACACGTTTCTCCATCTCTGGCCATTTCTCCCGCCTCAAACAGTCTCATGCTCCATTAGTCTGCAATATCCTATGTCCATTCTTCACGCTGGTCGACCTCTGCCAGCCTCTTCTTCCAAGAACCGTGCCTTCCATCACTGATGTGTTGTCAAAGTAGTATGACGCTCAATATGAATAAAATACATGTACAGTATTTAGCTCCAATGAGTTACACTAGACAGCAATAAACGTGTTTCAAAAAACAACTGGGTTTAATGTGCTATTGCTAGAACTGCCTGGAACATGAGTTAAACTAGAAAGTGGGATATATTGGGGTAATGTACAAACTAGAGGCCTCGGAGGCGATGTGGTTGAGCCGCCTGCCTTGCGCTTGAAAGGTTGTGGGTTCGAATTCGGACTCCGTCAACCGGTTCACAGCTGCAATTATCTCGACAGCTCTGGGTCGCTGGACCTACGCAGTTCGCGCTTTGTGCGGCACTTTCGGCACGCCATCCTGTCGAAAGGGATAACACCCGGTGCAATGAATTCGCGCCTCTCGCCTTTAAACCACCTTTTCAGTATAAGAACATTTAGTGAGAGGAGTTAAACTAACAACACATCCATGAGGATAGACTGGGGTGATGTGGAATACTGGGACAGGAGTTAAACTAACAACACATCCATGCGGATACACTGGGGTGATGGGGAATACTGGGACAGGAGTTAAACTAACAACACATCCATGAGGATACACTAGGGTGATGTGGAATACTGGGACAGGAGTTAAACTAACAACACATCCATGAGGATACACTGGGATGATGTGAAATAATGGGGTTATGTGGAATACTGGGACAGGAGTTAAACTAACAACACATCCATGAGGATACACTAGGGTGATGTGGAATACTGGGACAGGAGTTAAACTAACAACACATCCATGAGGATACACTAGGGTGATGTGGAATACTGGGACAGGAGTTAAACTAACAACACATCCATGAGGATACACTGGGGTGATGTGAAATAATGGGGTTATGTGGAATACTGGGACAGGAGTTAAACTAACAACACATCCATGAGGATACACTGGGGTGATGTGGAATACTGGGACAGGAGTTAAACTAACAACACATCCATGAGGATACACTGGGGTGATGTGAAATAATGGGGTTATGTGGAATACTGGGACAGGAGTTAAACTAACAACACATCCATGAGGATACACTAGGGTGATGTGGAATACTGGGACAGGAGTTAAACTAACAACACATCCATGAGGATACACTAGGGTGATGTGGAATACTGGGACAGGAGTTAAACTAACAACACATCCATGAGGATACACTGGGGTGATGTGAAATAATGGGGTTATGTGGAATACTGGGACAGGAGTTAAACTAACAACACATCCATGAGGATACACTGGGGTGATGTGGAATACTGGCACAGGAGTTAAACTAACAACACACCCCTAAGGATATGCTGGAGTGATGTGGAATACTGAAGCAGGAGTTAAACTAATAACACAGCCACGAGGATACACTGGGGTGATGTGGAATACTCGGACAGGAGTTAAACTAACAACACACCCCTAAGGATATGCTGGAGTGATGTGGAATACTGGGGCAGGAGTTAAACTAATAACACAGCCACGAGGATACACTGGGGTCATGTGGAATAATGGGACAGGAGTTAAACTAACAACACACCCCTAAGGATACGCTGGGGTGATGTGGAATACTGGGGCAGGAGTTAAACTAACAACACATCCATGAGGATAGACCTGGGTGATGCGGAATAATGGGGTTGTGTGGAATTCTGGGACAGGAGTTAAACTAACGACTAGTGTTCAACTGCATTCATGTCAACGTGGGGAAAAAGCTAAACTAATGACTGGAATATACTGGGTTAATGTAAGACATGTCTGGGATGTTATGGGTTAAAGTATTACATGTCTGTGTAAGGCGGGACTGAAATAACAACTGGTTATGTGGACTGACGTAACAAGTGATATGGAACAGTAGAAGTCAAACTGAAGTCTGTGGGTCTAATGGGCTAGTGTAAGAACTATTTGTGTCAGCATTAGTTACTGTAACATATGGGGGGGGGGGATATTATTGATCCACAGAAAGTGTGGCCGGGACAGAAAAAATTACACTTGTCTGGGGCAGAACCACTGAAACCGACGTTTGTGGTAAAACTAGTTCATGTAACAGTTGTAGAGGACAGAGTTAAACTATACTGGGCTACCGTGGATGAAGAAAAAGTCACATATGTAAGATGTTATAGAAATATACGTATAAAAGACACTAACTACATGGTGGGGTCAAGTAGTACCCTGGACAGAGTGGGTTTATGTAGCAACTGCTGGTCGCGCACTTAATGACGCTGTTCGTAATCCCGTATACCCACGTACGAAACACATCTGCACGAGATTCGGCAGCGGATCGCGTCGCGTTGGTTTTTGACAGAAAGGTATTTGAGTCGGTCGTTCAGAAAGCAATTGCAAACTACTGAACGTAAATCTTGCCAAGACATCAACAGCAGCTGAATAATGCTGGTGTTGACTGCAATATCCTGTAAATAGAATATGCAATAATAATAATAATAATAATAATATTAATAATAATAATAATAATAATAATAATAATAATAATAATAATAATAATAATAATAATAATTGGCATAGTGCCTTAGCAAACAATCAGTGATTAAAGACACGGTTCCTGCAGGGAGAGGCAGAGGTCAACCAGTAGGAAGATGGGCACAGTCTATTGCAGACCACCTCAGCATGAGGCTGCTTGAGGCGAGAGAAATGGCCAGAGATGGAGACACGAGTGGGTGCACATCTTGAGCATGAGGCTGTTTGAGGCGGGAGACATGGCCAGAGATGGAGAAACGTGTGGGTGTACCGTGTTGAGAGCGCATTTTTGCAAACGTCCTGCTGCATGATGATGTAAACAAACACACACAAATACACACGGTGTGTTTGCATGTCCTTTACAGGACATCGCTGTCAACATTAGCATCTTTCAGCTGATTGTTGATTTCTTGGCAAGATTGCGCTCAGTAGTTTGCCATTGCTTTCTGAGCGGCCGGCTCACATACCCCGTATGTTACCGACGCTATTCGAACCACTGCTGATTCTCACCGTCGTCATGTTACTTACGAGAGTATACGAGATTACGGAGAAAAGTTGCTAACCTCTAGGCCAGGAAGCCGGCACACCCACACACACACACACACACACACACATATATATATATATATATATATATATATATATATATATATATATATATATATATATATATATATATACACACACACACACACACACACACATACACACACACAAGTGCGCTGTCTGGCTCCGTAGTGAGACAGTTTGAGGAAGGAACGTGTACCGCATCCATTCACACCCAAGACGGCCCCTGGCGGATTAACCACAGGCCAGGGTATCATCAGGACGTGGACATTTACAAGTACCCAACTTTCACATGCATCCATACGCAATGTATGCATGGATTCTACAAGTCGAGCCCACGCTTGCTGTTATTAAGGCATCAATCACGGCGAGAAATCACATGAAGCTTTATCTATGATAAATTGGCCTGTGACGTAGAATGAATGTGGCCATAAATAATTATAAATTTTCCATATAAATGACCTGTTATAAACGAGATTGTGCACTAAACGAATTCTTGTTTTCTAAGTGTCAGTATGAAAGCAGTTGGTGAGTTGAGTTGAGTTTAGTTGAGTCAAGAACCGACATCACTGCACTCAGGACATTCCCATACGTGCATATTGACTGACATCGGTTATTACACGAGGGGAATTTAGTTACAGGAATTTTACGAACAGCAAATACAACAGTGCGAATAAGAGATTCGATGTTTGTTATTTCTCAGCATAGTCCCCCTGCCTGCCATCCCACATGTTCCACCTGTCCACTACCTTGTTGACACATTCTAGGAAAACACATTTGGGTGTGGCCTTTATCCAATTGTGCACACAGTCTCCATTATCTCGTTCTCATGTGTTCTCATCTGCAAACCGCTGACTCCACTAATGTTCTTCCAAGGGTATAAGAAAATCATGTGGCGCCAAGTTTGAGCTGGATGCTGGATGTTTCAAGACATCCAATTTCAGAGCACATAGGCTATCTAGTGTAAGTGTGTATGCAGCCGTATGAGGGCGGACGTTGTTGTGCTGTAACAATTACTCCGTTTAAGAGAAGTCCCCGGCGTTTCGATCTCATCGCAGGCTTCAGTTTGTTCACTAGCAAGTCTTTGTATTAACACTAGTCACCGTTTTATCATTTCCTGGAAATGCATCAATGCAAGACACTTGATATCCCAAAAGATGGTCACCATGACTTTCCCAGCGGATTCCTGTGCCTTGCATTATTTTCTAACCCAGAGACGTGTGTTTCCATTGAAAAATGTCTACTCTCACATACAGTCTCTTGTGACTGCAAGAACTGCCTACATATTGAACCATCATTCTTGTGTAGATGTTACACCCTCTGTTCATCACAAAACACCAATAACGCCTCGTTGTTATTCCACATTGCAAGTAGATAGTGGGGCAGCCATTTGTAATCGCTTTTGCGCATGTGCTAACTGCTCGATCCTCACAACGAGAAGTATTGCGTAGGGGCCAGTTTGTGTCCTGCAATAAGAGTTTCTGTTGCCCATACTCTGTCATATGCGTATGTTTTACATACTACAAGAAAGCTTTTAACAGGTTAATTAATTACATCCTTAAAGATATTGGAGCAGACGGAAAGGACAAACGTTTTTTAGTAACTTGTGCTGGGAACAAGTGACGACAATTAGATAAGGAAATAACTATTCGTCGCTCAGAGAGATACAAAGAGGATTACGGAGGGCATGCGTGTGTTATCTCCAAGCCTTGTCAAGTTAAACACTGAAATAATATTTAAACAAGTCGAACAACCTGTGATCAATGGAAGAATAAAACGATCTTAGGTATGCTGACGATACAGTGTTACAAGAAGAAAGCGAACAAGAGTTACACAAAACCAGTGGGATAGGTAAACAGGCAGAGTACAGAATGTGGCTTAGATATTAACATCCCAAAAAAAAAAGAAAGAAAGAAAACTACGATAATTAGCCGATGAAAGTAAAGGTCATCAATGAACATGATAGTAAATGTGGAGATACTAAAACAAGTAACGCATTTCTCCTATCTTGAAAATGTAGTAACAGATGGAAATGTAGTAACAGATTATGGCAGAAATGAAATAGAAAATAAAAAGAATAAGAATGGCAAAAAAATCTTTCAACATCATGCAATCAGTATTAACATGTAGAGAAATTACCAACGCATTAAAATTAGAAGTGGCAAATGTTAAGTATATTCAACACTACTATATGGAGCGGAAGCTTAGGCAATAAACAAGCAACTAAAAGTCGAATAGAGATCCTAGAGATGTGGATATTCAGAAGAATATGTCGTATCTCATGGACACAACAGTAATTAGATACAGAGGTTCTAGAAAAACTGGGAATGAAAAGAGAGTTGATGAAAGAAACGAAAAAAAAGGCAAGTTAAATATTTCATTAAAAGACACTACACTTTTATAAAAATAACTATACTTGAGAGGAAGGCTGAAGGCAAGCGAGCAAGAGTTAGACAATGATACAGGTGGGAAGACAACATCAAGAGAATGCAATTTACCTCACACTAGCACACAGCTTTCTCAATGTTGATAGAAATGACAATGTTATAACAACAATACTTTCAACAATGAATAACCTGGCCAACTCTGGCTGTTTGGATTCCATAAACCCCGCCAGCTGGTTTCCTCGGGTGTAGGAGTGAAATACACAGAACGATTTACTCATCCATGATTATATCGATTACTTGTTTAGGATAAGTACTTGCATACACATTCATAAATCTGCTAGACGCGCAATATACTCAAGAAAACATGTACAATGTAAAGGAAAATCCATATACAACAGCTGCGCTGGCTAATGTAAATATTTAGAGATATACAGATACATAATTCGAACAGTGATAAATTATTCACAGAGAAAGATTTATAGCCAGTGCAAATTGAGGGCTTAGGATGGAGATATGGGTTAACGAGAAGAATAGCTTATCCACAAACAGCATACATCCATTGTCGGATGTCGTCGCTGTCTATTTTTTTTCCCCTCCTGTCTATTATATATATATATATATATATATATATATATATATATATATATATATATATATATATATATATATATATATATATATGCGTGTGTGGTGATGATACAATTAGCAGTAGTACTACTATTAATGCAATTACTACGAACACTGCTGGTAACAGTTGTAGCAGCAGCAGCAGCAACCATAGTAGTAGTAGTAGTAGTAGTAGTAGTGGTAGTAGTAGTAGTAGTAGTAGTAGTAGTAGTAGTAGTAGTAGCAGCAGTAGCAGTAGTATTAGTAGTAGTAGAGTAGTAGTAGTAGTAGTATAGTAGTAGTAGTAGTAGTAGTAGTAGTAGTAGTAGTAGTAGTAGTAGTAGTGGTAGTAGTAGTTGTAGTGGTAGTAGTAGTTGTAGTAGCAGCAGTAGCAGCAGCAGCAGCTAAAATGCACTTGTATTCACGCACACTATACCGATGACTGATTAAGTTACACGTCGGAAGGAGTGCCGTAGGCTGGATCAAAACACAGCATCTTAATTAAGTAATAGAACACACACACACACACACACACACACACACACACACACACACACACACTCACTCACTCGCACACACACACACTCACTCGCACACACATACACACACACACACACAACACTCCTTAATCACTAACACAAATACCTGGCTTACCCACTTACCCATATACTAACTACAAGGACACTGCACGCCCAGTCACTAAACATCCATCCATACGGAAAAAGCGCGCGAGAAAGAGGGCAGACAGAGAGAGAGAGAGAGTGAGAGAGAGAGAGAGAGAGAGAGTAAGAGAGAGAGAGAGAAAAAGAGAGAGTAAGAGAGAGATAGAGGGATGGAGGGAAAGAGGCAGGCTTACAAAACATCCACACGTAAGTAGACGCATGGAAACACACACACACACACACACACATACACCAACACATAATTATCAATCAGTGTCAATATGTGCAGCGACTGATCCCACCGTGACGTCGTATATAGGACGACTGACTGTACACGGGACACTAGTGGTTCTCAACCTTTTTTGGCCCATGCACCCCTTCACCTTATGTTCAGAATGCCATGCCTCCTTTCGTATTTCCTCCCTATATATCTCCCCCGCCCCCGCCCCTACACAGTATACGTAACAATGGAAGCTAAATTTAATAACACATACTAGGACAAGTCTAGACGTCTACATAAAACGTGATTAGCGGTCTACTTACGTTATAAAATGAATTTCAGAAGGGCGAGAAGTACAGAACCGTAAAGTATGGAGGGAAAAATAATATCAAGTAATCGGGTCTTGTATTAACGCGATCTTGAAATGAAATAATCTTAACACCACACTGCCCCCCCCCCCTTCCGAAACCCTAAAATTCCCCCCTTGGAGGGGGGGGGGGGGGGGGGAATTCTCCACCGGTTGCGAACTACTGCGGTACACCATGTGGCCCACTTTCAATATACCTGTTTATCTTCCCTGCCATCTGCCAGCATATACCCAACAGGGGAATACACAACACTGTTAGTAGGCCGTGTCATTACCACGTCATTGTATGTATGCTGTGGGCATTTATAGCTGTAAACGTGGGCATTTATAGCTGTAACCGTGGGCATTTATAGCTGTAGCTGTGGACGACATTTACAGTAAGTAAACAATGCACGACAGTCTGTAGGCTGCAGTGAGGAGAATAGTTCAGACGTGAAATATAGTGCTCTCTGAGGAAACTTGGGGACACGCGAGACGTAAAATAACCATGGCATTAGACCATTCAACTGTTTCGCAGGATAAAGTTCAAGGTTGATATTGTCAGTGATATAACGGCACGATACAATCAGTTCTTGGCTCTAAGAACCTGCACCATGGCAGTGCGAGGAAAACCCGCGATGTTGCGTCTGCTGCAACAAATGTAATGTGCTGATGCTCGTCGTCCTAGAAACACACAGGTTGTAAGGATTGGCCCTTCTCTTACCGGAACCACATTTACATTCAAACTGTTTGAGAGAGAGAGAGAGAGAGAGAGAGAGAGAGAGAGAGAGAGAGAGAGAGAGAGAGAGAGAGAGAGAGAGAGAGAGAGAGAGAGAGAGAGAGAGAGAGAGAGAGAGAGAGAGAGAGAATATTGCGGCAGAGGACTGACCGACCCAGACCGTAGCCAGGCGAACACATAATCTGATTAGCGTTAAAACTCTTCGCTGGCTGTTGAAGATGAGAACGGAGTACATATTGGAATGTCCCGATGTTGTGATGGCTGATCTCGACTCACCTCAACTCATACACATGTCCTGACACTGGGAATGGTTGCCTAATCTGGAAGAGCAAGCTATGAATTGCCTGTACTGACTGCAGAATTGAGACAGGCTGGGATTTCATTTTATTTTCTTGGGGCCGATTGAATACTGCCACGGACACAACTCCGACCGACGTAAGAGAAGAGAAGCAACATATGTTGGGATGTTCACAAGTAAACCGATAAATCAAAAGCTTAATGGAGAAACAACACTTGCCGGGGTAATTGCTCGCAATTTATGCATTAGGTTTGTTTTACGTGGTTCAATCAAGCAATGGCTGATGTGGTGTGTTGTTTTTCTGTAGGATCGGCTAGCATTCGGTAGAGACATTTCTCATTATAGCCGGCGGTGCATACTAGAAGTGTTCGTGAAATCAGCTGGCCAGCTGAATGTCAATCAGTGAACTCCTGCTGGCCCGGTCAGTTGTTGAGATAGATCAGCTGCCTCGTGTTTACTGCCTCTTAATTACAGCTACATGTTTCAATTACTTACTTTTTCTGGTGTATACTGTCTCTTAAAGACGATAAAACAAAGAAAATTTGATATATTTTGGTCACTTGAAACGTCATGAAAGTTTGGAGAGAACAATAATGGAGGGGTATATTCCTGGGAAGAGAGGAAGAGGAAGGCCAAAGAGAAGATGGGTGCAGGATGTGGCAGATGATCTCCAGATGGGTGTATCAGACGCGGAACAACTTGCTCAAGATCGAGCAGTTTTCCGGAGGGTTGTTATGGCAGCGAAGTTCTGCAAAGGACATGCTACTGAATGAATGGATGAATACCGTCTGTTATTACATGTTTCCGATAATTGCATGTGGTCCTCTGTATGTGGGTGTGAGTGCGTGTGTGTGTGTGGGTGTGAGTGCGTGTGTGTGTGGGTGTGAGTGCGTGTGTGTGTGTTGGGGGTTTAATGGGGTTGTGTGGGGTGTGAAATGGTGTGTTTGTGGGTGTGAGTGTGGGGGTGTGGGGTGAGTCCCTGTGTGGGTGTGAGTGCGTGTGTGTATTGGGGGTTTTAGTGCGGTTTTGGGTGTGAGGGCGTGTGTGTGTGTGGGTGTGAGGGGCGTGTGTGTGTTTTGGGGGGTGTTCGTGTGTGGGGGTGGTGGAGTGCGTGTGTGTGGGTGTTAGTGCGTGTGTGTGTGTGGGTGTGATGCTGTTTGTGGGGTGTGAGTGCGTGTTGTTGTGTGACTGCGGGGTGTGTGTGGGTGTGAGTGCGTGTGTGGGTGTGAGTGCGTGTGTGTGTGTGGGTGGGGATGCGTGTGTGTTTGGGTGTGAGTGCGTGTGTGGGTGGGTGTGAGTGCGTGTGTGGGGTGTGGGGGTGATGCGTGTGTGGGGTGGTTTCCCTTGAGGATTGGTGGTGGGGGTGACGAGGGTGGTTTTGGCCCGCGGGGAAAAAGGGGGGGGGGGAAATCCCGTAACTGGGAATTTTCTTAGGAAAACGCAAAGTCGACTATCGCGTGTTATAGGTGCGCCCCATGGGGAAAAAAGAGGTCCAGATTGATAATATGGAAAGGGGACAAACATATCTGCTGGTGTGTTTTGAAGTCTGCTCCCCTAAAATCATGTAAGGAATTCCACTGTGCCCTTTGAACGGTACTGACGGTCGTTAATTCACAACAAGGGGAAATTTAATCGCAACGTGAGGGAGAAGAAAAAAGGTTGGGAAAAACCCCCCATCTCTTATCATGCTCACTTTTTTTAGAGATATCTATCACGCACCGGGGCGTTGGTCTATCGTTCTGCCGATACGTTGCCTCTCTTTCCCCTTTTGTGAAGAAACACAAAGTGGCCCCCCCCTTTCTATCCTCTCCAAGCTCTCAGCCTGTTCTGTTTCCCTTATTGAGCGATGTATGTACACTTTTTTTGTTGCCCTTTGCAATAAACACCCAAATTTCCCTTGGACACGCATGTTTTATACTCAGCTCGTGCCCCCTGCGCACTGAAAACACACACACCGCGCGCGCACGCACGCACACACGAGTTTAAAAAAGAACACAATTACAGTGTCTCTGTATCGATCCGTCTGTTTTATCCATTCCTTTCTATTTTTGCAAGCGACACATTCCTTGGGGTAAAAAATGTAGCTCATTAAAATTCGGGTTTTAAAAATGAGCAAGTGGAAAAGGGGGCGCGCAGAGGAGAGCGCAAGTGTAGTCGACGGCCTGGTCCACGCTGCAGGGTTATTTTTGAAAAAGTTAGTTTGCATGCCATTACACAGTCAGTCGCATGCCCTTACACAGTTAGTTCGCATGCCCTTTACAGGACACTGCAATCAAAACCCCAACATGTATTGTCTGTCTGTGATGTACTAGCCAAAAGTCATAACATCCAAAGGAAGACGTACGTACACAGTCATACTGTTTTGGACCGCTATTGGAAAAAAATAAATTGGGAGAACTTGGTAAAAACTGACAAAATTGAAGGGGAAAAAACAAGAGGAGGCAGAGATTAAATACCCGGATGGCTTGGCAACGTGGTATGGTCAAAACAAGAACACTGAGCTGCTGCACGGGTCTGGTGATCGAGTGAGATGGCGAAATATGACCGCCCACTCTTATCGGTATGGCACATGATGATGATGATTCTTATGCAATGTTATTTCAGTAGTTTGACATTGCTTTCTGAACGGCCAACGCCTGTTACCATTGAAGTTAACGCAAAGGGGTCTGCTTCGAACTCGCCCACAGCTGATTTAAAACCCTCCAACCTTAATGATGGGAAAATTATGACACTGCGAGTGTTACTATTCCATAAGGCACACAGCCGGTTTATGAGTATAGGCCGTGCAGTATGTACTATTCTATTCTGCAACACCACGGCCCAGGATGAACATTTTACACTGCACCCACCATGGTCCTGAATGTTCTACACTGCAAGTAGATGGAACTTATTGAATGTTTTACACTGTGTCTTTGGGAACTGTATGCGCGGTTACTGTAGTATTGGCTGTAAAATATTACATATGTCTGTACGGTTACTGTAGCACTCTATGTCTGTGCGGTTGCTGTAGCATTGGTTGTAAGATATTACCTATGTCTGTGCGGTTACTGTAGCACTAGCTATAGGACATTACCTATGTCTGTGAGAACTATCCGTGCGGTTAATGTGCACTAACCGGGCTCTGTTTGGGTAAGGGCTTGGGGAACCCCGTTTTTTGACCCGTATACCCGGGGTTTAAAAACGGGGATGCTGATTTTTTCGAAAAGGTATAGGGGCCCGGGCGTTTTTAGAAAGCAATGGCAAAATACTGAACGTAACCTTGCCTAGTACATCAACAGCAGCTGAAATGCTGGTGTTGACTGCAACGTCCCCCTTTAAATTTAAAAGTACACTGCTTTTAGGATTACCTGTGTCTGTGAGAACTGTCTGGCAATTACTGTTGGGATTGGCTGTGAGATATTGCCCGATTCTGTGAGAACTTTCTGTGCGGTTACTGTAGCACTGGCTGTAAGATACTACCTGTGTCTGTGAGAACTTTCTGCGCGGTTACTGTAGTACTGACTGTAAGATTACCTGTGTCTGTGAGAACTTTCTGCGCGGTTACTGTAGTACTGACTGTAAATTACCTGTGTCTGTGAGAAATTTCTGTGTGGTTTCTTTAGTCTGACTGTAAGATTACCTGTGGTCTGTGAGAACTTTCTGGGGCGGTTACTTTAGTACTGACTGTAAGATTCCTGTGTCTTTTAAAATTTCTGCGCGGGGTTTCTGTAGTACTGACTGTAAGATTACTGTGTCTGTGAAAAAATTTCTGCGCGGGGGTTTCTGTAGTACTGACTGTAAGATTATCTGTGTCTGTGAGAACTTTCTGTGTGGTTACTCTAGTACTGACTGTAAGATTACCTGTGTCTGTGCTGAATGGTTCAAAATTCAAGGGGTGCATCTAAGTGTTCGTGAAATCAGCTGGCCAGCTGAATGTCAATCAGTGAACTCCTGCTGGCCCGGTCAGTTGTTGAGATAGATCAGCTGCCTCGTTTTTACTGCCTCTTAATTACAGCTACATGTTTTCAATTACTTACTTTTTCTGCTGTATACTGTCTCTTAAAACATAAAACAAAGAAAATTTGATATATTTTGGTCACTTGAAACGTCATGAAAGTTGGAGAGAACAATAATGGAGGGGTATATGCCCTGGGAAGAGAGGAAGAGGAAGGCCAAAGGAATGGGTGCAGGATGTGAAGATGGGTGCAGGATGTGGCAGATGATCTCCAGATGGGTGTATCAGACGCGGAACAACTTGCTCAAGATCGAGCAGTTTTCCGGAGGGTTGTTATGGCAGCGAAGTTCTGCAAAGGACATGCTACTGAATGAATGAATGAATACCGTCTCTTAATTACAGTTACATGTTTCCGATAATTGCATGTGGTCCTCTGTGTGTGGGTGTGAGTGCGTGTGTGTGTGTGGGTGTGAGTGCGTGTGTGTGTGTGGGTGTGAGTGCGTGTGTGTTGTGGGGGGTGCGTGTGTGTGGGTGTAAAGTGAGTGTGTTTGTGGGTGTGAGTGTGTGTGTGGTGTGAGTGCGTGTGTGGGTGTGAGTGCGTGTGTCGTATGGGTTGTGAGTGCGTGTGTGGGTGTGAGGGCGTGTGTGTGTGTGGGTGTGATGTGCGTGTGTGTGTGTGTGGGTGTGAGTGCGTGTGTGGGTGTGGGTGTGAGTGCGTGTGTGTGGGTGTGAGTGCGTGTGTGTGTGTGGGTGTGAGTGCGTGTGTGTGTGGGTGTGAGTGCGTGTGTGGGTGTGACTGCGTGTGTGTGTTGGGTGTGAGTGCGTGTGTGTGGGTGTGAGTGCGTGTGTGTGTTGGTGGAGTGCGTGTGTGTGTGGGTGTGAGTGCGTGTGTGGGTGTGGGTGTGAGTGCGTGTGTGTGTGTGGGTGTGAGTGCGTGTGTGTGTGTTTTCAATTGAGGATTGGTGGTGGTGTGACGAGGGTGGTTTAGGCAGCGGGGAAAAGGGGGGGGGGAGAAATCCCGTAACTGGAATGTGCTGTAGGAATACGCAATGTCGACTATCGCGTGTTATAGGTGCGCATCATGGAAAACAGAGGTCCAGAATTGATAATATGGAACGGGACAGCAGTATCTGCTGGTGTGTTTGAAGTCTGCTCCCATAGATATCATGTGAAGGAATTCCACTGTGACGTAGAACGGTACTGACAGGTCGTTAATTCACAACAAGGGAATTCAATCGCAACGTGAGGAGAGAAGACAAAGGACTTAGCAACACCCCATATCTCTTATCATGCTCACTTATGTAGAGATATCTATCACGCACCGGTGCGTTGGTCTATCGTTCTGTCGATACGTGTGCCTCTCTTTCCTTCTGTGAAGATATCAAACAGTGCCCTCTTTCTATCCTCTCCCAAGCTCTCAGCCTGTTCTGTTTACACATTATTGAGCGATGTATGTACACTTTTATAGTTGCCCTTGCACATAAACACCAATTCACGGTTGGACACGCATGTATATATACTCAGCTCGTGCTCCTGCGCACTGACACACACACACACACGCGCGCGCACGCACGCACACACGAGTTAAAGAAGAACACAATTACAGTGTCTCTGTATCGATCCGTCTGTTTTATCCATTCGTGTCTATTTTTGCAAGCGACACATTCCTTGGGCTAAATAAATGTAGCTCATGAATATTCAGGTTTAAAGATGAGCAAGTGGAAAGGAGGCGCGGCAGAGGGAGAGCGCAAGTGTAGTCGACGGCCTGGTCCACGCTGCAGGGTTATTGTGAACACAGTTAGTCGCATGCCATTACACAGTCAGTCGCATGCCCTTACACAGTTAGTCGCATGCCCTTTACAGGACACTGCAATCAACCGCAACATGTATTGTCTGTCTGTGATGTACTAGCCAACAGTCATAACATCCAATGGAAGACGTACGTACACAGTCATACTGTTTTGGACACGCTATTGGAAGAAATAAATTGGAGAACTTGGTAACAACTGACAAGATTGAACTGGAAAGAACAAGGAGGAGGCAGAGAATTAAATACCTGGATGGCTTGGCAACGTGGTATGGTCAAAACAAGAACACTGAGCTGCTGCACGGGTCTGGTGATCGAGTGAGATGGCGAAATATGACCGCCCACTATTATCGGCATGGCACATGATGATGATGATTCTTATGCATTGTTATTTCAGTAGTTTGACATTGCTTTCTGAACGGCCAACGCCTGTTATCAATGAAGTCAACGCAAAGGGGTCTGCTTCCAAATCGCCCACAGCTGATTTAAAACCCTCCAACTTTTATGATGGGGGAATTTATGACACTGGGAGTGTTACTATCCAATGAGGCACACAGCCGGTTTGTGAGTATAGGCCGTGTAGTATGTACTATTCTATTCTGCAACAACCACGGCCCAGGATGAACATTTCTACATTGCACCCGCCATGGTTCTGAATGTTCTACACTGCAACTAGATGGAACTTGTTGAATGTTTTACATTGTGTCTTTGGGAACTGTATGCGACGTTACTGTAGTACTGGCTGTAAAATATTACCTATGTTTGTGCGGTTACTGTAGCACTCTATGTCTGTGCGGTTACTGTAGCACTGGATGTAAGATATTACCTATGTCTGTGCGGTTAAATGTTTGCACTAGCTATAGGACATTACCTATGTCTGTGAGAACTATCCGTGCGGTTAATGTAGCACTACCGGTCTCTGTGGCTAAGGGCTTGCGAACGCGGTTTGTGAGCCCGTATACCCGGGTTCGAAACACGGCGATGCTGGTTTTTTCGAAAAAGGTATAGGGGCCGGTCGTTCAGAAAGCAATGGCAAACTACTGAACGTAACACTTGCCTAGTACATCAACAGCAGCTGAAAATGCTGGTGTTGACTGCAACGTCCCGTTTAAATTTAAATGTAGCACTGGCTGTAGGATTACCTGTGTCTGTGAGAACTGTCTGTGCAATTACTGTGGTATTGGCTGTGAGATATTGCCCGATTCTGTGAGAACTTTCTGTGCGGTTACTGTAGCACTGGCTGTAAGATACTACCTGTGTCTGTGAGAACTTTCTGCGCGGTTACTGTAGTACTGACTGTAAGATTACCTGTGTCTGTGAGAACTTTCTGCGCGGTTACTGTAGTACTGACTGTAAGATTACCTGTGTCTGTGAGAACTTTCTGTGTGGTTACTTTAGTACTGACTGTAAGATTACCTGTGTCTGTGAGAACTTTCTGCGCGGTTACTTTAGTACTGACTGTAAGATTACCTGTGTCTGTGAGAACTTTCTGCGCGGTTACTGTAGTACTGACTGTAAGATTACCTGTGTCTGTGAGAACTTTCTGCGCGGTTACTGTAGTACTGACTGTAAGATTATCTGTGTCTGTGAGAACTTTCTGTGTGGTTACTCTAGTACTGACTGTAAGATTACCTGTGTCTGTGAGAACTTTCTGTGTGGTTACTGTAGTACTGACTGTAAGATATTACCTGTGTCTGTGACAACTGTCTGTGGGGTTACTGCAGTACTCTGACTGTAAGATACTACCTGTGTCTGTGAGAAATTTCTGCGCGGCTACTGTAGTACTGACTGCAAAATATTACCTATCTGTGCGGTTACTGTAGAGCTGGCTGTAAGATATTACCGGGACTGTGTGGTTATTGTAGTAATGAGTGTAAGCACTTGTGTCTTTGAGGGTTCGTATTGACCACAATTGGCTATTCAGAACATATTACTCCCCATGTTCACATGGAAGGTTATCTGCAGAGAGTCGCCAGCATTGAATGCATGCCTCCTCCCTTCACGCACCACCGTCGTGACGACGGTAAGATACACTAGTGTCACCTGCCGCTTCGAACCATGTGCCAACTCGACAGCTCATGCAGCAATTCCTTTTTACGTTTCATGTAATGTTTCCGGTGATGTGCAAGTTCATCATCCCATGCCCCGTTTCTACGCATGCATATTTCAGCAACCTGATTCGTTGTTCCCTTTGCTGAGACGGTGACTTATCACTTAGCTCCATCGCGGAGACAACACCCAATCAACACTGCTAGAAGACAGAAATCAATCAGTCATTGTTCTGGTTGGATTGTCTAAATATACCAACACACTTTAAGCAAGGTGACAAGAGGTGTCGTTAGTGGCCACACAGCAGGGTAGGTGTGAGACTGACTACCACACCCTTTAGTAACCTGTCGGTTAACATCCTACCAATCATGAACTAGTCCACAGAGGGGTTGATTTACACAGACCGAGAGCCACTGCTTCATTATAAGATAACAGACAGAAGACGACAACAACGAAATTAGTCTAACGCCATATACTACTGGGTACAGTAAGTAAGGAAGGACGAAAACAATACTGAGAATCAAATAAGTATAAGGGCAACATGAACATCGCTGTAATCTCCTGAAATATAGAAGATTGTCGGGGACAAATGCTAATGCGTGTCCAGACTTGAGTCAGAGTTATACGACTGCCCACTGCGAGCGACCAGAAGTAGCTTACTTTATACGGAGAGATAAGCTTGTTCCAGCTTGTATTCCATCCAGCTCAAGCGTCCTTCTCATGCATCCCGCCTGTTTCATGGATATTCTTATTATTCCTTCACATAACGAGCCTTCCAGAGTATTTCCACGGTGCAGTTAGTATCAGGCTCAACACCGTTAACACGAGGGCCGATATAGCACAGTACTAGCGTGCTTGTGTTCCAGCTCCGCGGTCCTGCATTCGAATCCATGTCAATGATGGGATTCTTGACCACTGACCTGGGCTCCTTAGTCCTTGGGCCTAAAGTGGGTAAGAGGAAGTAAACACGCCAGCCTGGTGCTGGCCATGTCACCATGTGCTGGTTACCTACAACGCGTTATGGGGTGAACTTACTTTATTTACTGTAAACATCAGGTGCCTTAAAATATGTTGAATCAACTAAACGCAGAAAGAGGAACAAACATTACCAGATGTAGTCAGCCACATAATATGTGATCCAGTGTCAGCATAGCCGTCGTATTGAGCCCCCCTTCACACGCCACGCCGCCCCCTCCCACGTCTGTCATCTGATCCAAATCAACATTGGGCTGTTCAAATGTATTCACTTGCCAGCGGTCACGCTGCGCACAATGGGATCGATAACATTAGGCCGCGGACACCGTTGTCGTGTGAACACCGTCCAGGGGCGGCAAGCTATCAGACACCGCCCTCCTAGTATTCTTCATTTATAATTCATTCTCTTTTAGGTCCCTGACAAATAATTGGCCGGTACAGTTGCTTTGCGATTTCTCACTGGTGCCATATAACTTCCCACGTCTGAACAATTGAGTTTAGAGTTCGAGTCACCAGTGATCCAACCAGTGTTACATTTACGCTACGTTAGTAGAGTGGAAGCACGGGCCATGAATAAACAATGCCAGGGTTTCACTGAAGCTTACCACGTGTGGATAGGAAGAATATCATGGCAGCAGAACAATAAGCGACGTAGTATTATAAATACAAGTGAAAACATTACTTCAGTGACACACGCAGCACACACGCGCGCGCGCGCGCGCACACACACACACACACACACACCACACAAAGAGACAGTTCTTTGTTAAAGATTGCATTACAGAGAAACTTTGAGGGAAAACGTAACGAGGAAGACATCGTTACAAGTGGGAAAACATCAAGCGAGCTGGAATAAGCCTATATAAATACAAAATGAAGACGCAGAACTTTAAAAAAAAACAGTACTAACACGAGATATAAGAAGGGTTGTCCTCGTGGCGAAGTGATGTTAAGATGGCCCTAATACAGTTTACAACCCGTACATGGGTTCAATGGATCACCTGCAGCTGGGAATATATTATATAGCAGTGGGTTATTTTCTGTGGAGGAGACTGATACATCTGTCCAGCATCGGTGCTTATGCTCTGCCTGTATCAAGTAGATACATGCCTTCTGCTTCGTGAAGCTTGGAAGGGACATAATACCGACAGTCGGCTCCACAAGTAGTGCACCTCGCTTGTCGCAACGATCAGGTGGTTGCTAAAAATTGTGTGTTCTATATATAACCCTAGTGACTTCTACAGACAAAAAGGCAAGTGAAGAAACACTACAGATGGCACCAGCGCGGGCTACTCTAATTCACCACACATAATATGAAATCGATTTTCCCTTCCGTAAATTTCCAGATACACCTCTTGGTCGGGACTGGAAAACTCTCATATCTCCGCAAGCGCTTGACAAGGAATCCTGTTTACTCTGTTTATCTTGGGAGACCCGAATTCCGGCTTTTGGGCTCTTCTCGAGTGATGCTGTTTCACAGACAGGCGGCCGCCGTCTGCCAGTCAGCTAGGCTGCCGAAGTAATGAAGATATAATTTGTGAAGAGAACATTTGACTGGAATGTTTTGTTAGGTTTGAAGAACTACCAGGCAGAGAGGTACACAGAGAAACAGACAGACGGACGATCGGATAATACATATAAGATTACATATTGCTCCTCGAGACAGTTGTCAATGAATAAGAGGCAAGTGAGCAGTTACACAGCCACATTGAACACATTCCCAACTGGATTGACAAGATACTACACACAGGCGATGGTAGCCTAGGTAGGCCGACACACCGGAACATCCCCGCTTCATCGATCGCGAGACATGTGCTCACAGCGGCCATGTGATTGAGAGAGACAATGCCTTCCGTATGTTGTTCAACACACAAAGTAGTCGCTTGTTAAAGTTTGCAGAAGCCATAATGATTAACCTACATAAGCCGGCTTTGTGCAAGCAGAAAGACATGTTAGTCAGTTTAAAATTACCGTGGTAGACAATCGACATTACTGTGCGAACATGTGTATATTTCAGCTTGAAGGAGTTATCTAGTTATTTCACTTAATGTTGTGTGAATTCTGCAGTATGTACCTGAAGAGATGCAGCGAAATCTGCCAGGCAATAAACTATGCAATCTATTGTTTGTGTCTTCGTTATTTTAAATACACTACGGGAAAACATTGTTTTGAATTTCTGAAACGTCTCCTCACATTACCAACTGTGAAACGATTGGATTTATTACTCAAGATGAAGTGTAAAATATCGGTGCAGGGTTGTCAATTGAGATTTCTTAAGGAATGCCTAAACACTGGAATATTTCCTCACCGGTATTTCAGATCTCTGAGAGCCAACAGAGAATGTCCAACAAGAAAAACCCTGAGGCGACTGACGAAAAACCAGATAGAAGACACTCAGTCCAAGGTTGCCAACCTCAAGCGCACACATATTTCTGCATACTACGTCACCAAAGAATTGAGCCTGTACGGCTACTTGAAGTTCACTAAATTCTGCACAGAAACAGTGTACAAAGAAAGTGAAAATCGCAGAGAATGCTCGCCTCAACAAATCACTGAGCACTGAAAAGACAGCAACGTCAGTACTAGACAACCCAGAGAAATATGTGAGGAACTTATCGTCGTATGTACTGAACAATATTGAAAGTGAGGCCCTTGCATACAGATTAAAATTCGGCATAAAGCCCAAACACGTCAACCGTATTGAGTCGCAAGCACAGTTTGAAATTTTTTGATCGAGTCTCCAAAGTTATCACCTAATTCTGCTGAGTCGGTCGGGTGGCTCAAGGCCAAACTGGTAGATTTAGAACACCAGTATTGCACAACATCCTCTAAACAGACATGTCCACTGACCAACAAACACCTTACTGCTTTAAAAGCATTAAAGGCTAACAAAACACTCGTAATAATGAAACCAAACAAAGGAAGTGGTGCAGTATTGATGGACATGTCAGACTACCAGAGTAAAATGGAAGAGATATTATCAGGTGAATCTAAATTCAGGGTAGATAAAAAAGTAAACAAGTCGGAGAACCCAGATGCAAAAATGAGGAAAGGGATCCAGTCACTTGTGAATGCGGGACTCATCAATGAGGCCACTGCAAAAATGCTCACACCACGTGGTTCCCAAACTCCTCAGATCTACTGTGTACCCAAACTTCACAAGCCCGCTGACATGGTTCTAACATGTGTGTGTGTATGGAGAGGGGTGGGTATTTATGTGTTTATAGGACAGATCCGGACCATATTATATACACTTTAGCTCCGTATGCATCATATCATTGAGCAGCAGGATTGCTATACTCAAGCGAACAGTGTTTTGCACACAGTGTATATACTATTCTAGAATTTATTGTGTGTTAACATTTGGCCCATTATGGTATACATGTGTTGGCGTTACTAGACAGCTAAGTGCCTGCCGACGGGGACAAATTTCAGGGCATATCTAGAACACAGGTGGACTATAGAAATTAGGCACATGTAAACAGACGACTTAGAAAGTGTATGGGGAAAGCCTGCATGGGTGGGCTAAACAAAGGTCATTAACATAATAGATGACCGATGTAACAGGACAGTCATATATAAAACGTTTTGTCAGTAGTTACATTTAAGTTTTACATCTCCCTCTGAGGTTGTTTTCAGCCGGTCCTATGCCTTGTTATGCAATACACATATTTGATTGATCTTCAATGGTAGTCACACTATCAACAATTTCATCATCGTTCAACATTTCAAAGCGTCCATCCATTTTGTCACATTTCAAACAATCTGTTAATTCCTCTGGCGTAATGTTTTCACTGTTTAGTCATACATTGTTGCACAGTTGCACAATTTCGTCAACACTAACAGTCTCAGTTCCGTCAGTTTCGTCAATAGGTTCAGGCAAGAGTTTATTCAACCCATTCGTTAGGTTAGACAATGTAAGGTCAGCCCAGGCAGTGGCGACATTGAAAATAGCGTCCTTTATGTTGTAACTCTTCGGTTTTTTTTTTTTTTTGGACGATGGCGGATAACAGAAACTGATCGTTAAACGAATGACGATTAATCGAAAATGTACTACATGTATATATATATATATATATATATATATATATATATATATATATATATATATATATATATGTGTGTATGTGTGTGTGTGTGTGTGTGTGTGTGTGTGTGTGTGTGTGTGTGTGATAGCTTGATAACGGATAAAGAAGAAAGGAAGGAGGAAGAAGGGAATGAGATGAGAGAGGGAGTAGGAGTGTGAGGAGTAGAGAGGGTAAACAAAGGGACGAAGATAAAGGTGGATTCTTTCCGGTGTAGCGCCAATTACTAATGATGTAACGCCTTAATCTTTATATTTTGACATGAGGTCAGGTCACCAAGCGCACAAACTATTAACTATTCATTGAACGAACAACTGAACAGACATATCTATCAAACAACCACTCAATATTAAAGGTCAGGTGTTAAGACAACTACAACTGTGGAAAATGAAACATTTAGATTTTTTTATTTTAATGTCTGGAAGAGACAATTAAGACATTAGGTATATTGGGGATGCGGTTTAGAGGCACACTACAACGCATATTTTTTTTTTACAAATGCGACATATAATTTACCCACAACAGATTTAGGACACTGACTTCTTCAGAGAGCAAGTCAGACATTCTACTCCTTTTATGGGTAACTGTTCTGCACAGAACAAGCCACGTGATGATGATGATAATGACGAGGACGAGGACGACGTAGATCAGGCGTTCGTGGCAATGTAACGTTATGTACCCGCAGCTGTGGCAACAGAAACACAGTACACCCTTGTCACATGCAGACACAACCACAAGTCAGCAGCAGAATCAGGTAATAGAAACGAGAGGAAGAACGTACGAGTCGTTGGGATATATGCAAAAGATCATGATTAGAGACCTGATAGTTGAGAGTAAAGCACACAGGGCAGTGGTACTGGAGGCAGAAGAAAACAGAATTGTCTTGTATAGATCTGACTATGAAGACTTCTGGACATGCTATAAGGAAAGACACAATGGATCTCTTAGCGAGAACTGAGCGACGTGATGGGGCAGTAGTACAACGAAACATTGCTATGTTACAATGTTCAATGAAACTATGTAGGCATAAACCCGCTCCATTTGAGGGCACACTCTGTTGGGATGTGGACCATTCTATGGGGGTATCTACACACTATATGAGTATGTGAACGAACTCTATAGGGATGTGGACGCACTCTATGGGGATGTGGACGCACTCTATGAGGATGTGGACGCACTCTATGAGGATGTGGACACATTCTATGGGGATATCGACACACTCTATGAGTATGTGAACGAACTCTATAGGGATGTGGACGCACTCTATGGGGATGTGGACGCACTCTATGAGGATGTGGACACACTCTATGGGGATGTGGACACACTCTAAGGGGATGTCAACAAGCTCAAGTTGACTTGCTGTCTGTGGATGTATTCATGCTACCATCTGTAGCTGTAAGTCCAGAAAGAACGAAATAACAGTATGACACCGGCGTTGCGTATGTACATCGACTGGTCAAATCACATAACCTGGCAACACATACATGACCGAGAAACTGATGACATGTGTGGGATGCTGCCCGTCATCACAAACGCTTTTCGGTATGTTGATCATCAGCTGACACATTGGCAGGTTTGAAGGAGAGCATCACTCATGGCGTCAGATTCATACTGCTATTAACTGCACAGAAGTTATGGACACAATCTACTACTACATGAACCCGCTGAAGCTGTCGGTCAGGCGGCGTCAGAAGCAGGCACGGGTCTCTGGTCTCTCTCTCTCTCTCTCTCTCTCTCTCTCTCTCTCTCTCTCTCTCTCTCTCTCTCTCTCTCTCTCTCTCTCTGGTATGCATTGTTCATGGCCAGACCGAGCCTCAGAGAAGCGAACCCGCACAAACATAGTGCTAACATACACAACTTCAGCCTCTAGTGCAATATGTCTGAGATAATAATAAAGTAGAGCCGCGCATGCTCCTTCCTACCTGAGTATAATCTCGGCTGTGCCCCGGTAGGAAGTCGGCATTTATGTTAGGCTTGACAGACAAGGCAATTGTTGGGGATCCGTTGCGTTTTTACTCATTCGTGTCATGGCGGTTATACACTTGCAGAACGACACCCGTTTCCAGTATGCAGGTCCTTGGGGGTGAAACCACGAGGTAACTGTAGACACGGGTAAACACAAGTACACCCACTTGGTAAAAATGAGTGGAATTTACGATTAGGAGAGCACGGGGGACTAGAAGCGGAATAAATCTAAACAAGGGATTAATTTTATGGCAAGCACATTCCATGTGTAATGACTTGTTGAGGACAAACGGGCTACTAGCTTTACGAGTGTTTAACATAAGAGCCGAGTAGTATACCAGGCATTGGTTGAATCACACATGTTTACACATAGAGCCACATCAATTGCCTATGCTATCAAGAGCTGCCTAGTGTAAATGACTGGAAGTGATAGATGAGATACTGGTGGTTCACAACATCTCGTGGGTTCCATTGCTTGAGTTCTATTCACCGCACTCTATACTGACATACAAGAACATCGTGGAGCAACATTAGCAGACAGGCTGGTGAGCATCTAATGTCATGAAATGTAGGTTCTAATTATAATGACAAGAGCACGTAGGCGGAAAGAAACAGTAATGAGGAAATCTTACAAGAAACAAACGAAATTAGAAACATTAGACGTATACAGTCAAACCGCTTATTCCGTCTGTGTGAAAGGAGGGATGGAGTTGGGGTGTGGGGGGGGGGGAGGAGGGGGATACGTTATGAGAAGACAAACTCTGTGACATCTGACACAATTGAAAGGGCAAGAGCACGGGGCAGGCTGATAGAGAGATACCTGGGCGGTTTTGCTTCATGGCATAATCGAGTCAAGAATAAAGACCTGATTCAAGACTGCTGATCGTGCCAGATTGCGAACTATGGCCGTCCACGATTATCGACACCACAAATGATGATGATGACTGTGAAACTATCCATGAGTAGTTAAATTGCCTCCTGGTGATCAACACATGGTAATCTTAGCTCTGTACATGGGAATATAAGCATTTGGTGCTTTCACCTTTCGGAGTTCACGTGGGGACCTAATGTGTCTAAAGCCTTCAGGTTACCATGATGTCTATTGTTCTCTCAAACTCACTTTTAATCTGTAGCCTTCTATGATTGCCAGTCATTGCTAATAACATCCATTTTTCTCTTCCCCCTCCCCCTCTCTCCCTCTCTCACTTTGAATCTGACAGTCCCTTATTCGGTGTCTGTCGCAAAGGACAACAAAGTTTGCACCTAAAGCTACTCTCAAGTCTTAACATACTATTTTGCGAGCTCTAATCAATTCCGGCGATCTCTCTGGCCGAGGGGTTACACCACTTTCTCCGTAATCCCGTTTATCACGCAGAATCTCGTAGCGGGCGAGAACTGGGAGCGGTTCGTCCCCCGCTGGTGACTTGCGGGATAACTGAGCCGGCCGCTCAGAAAGCAATGGCAAACTACTGAGCGTAATCTTGCCAAGAAATCAACAGCTGGATACGAATTCTGTCCATATTCCATAGTTGTTTGGTTCATGTGTATGATAGACACGACCAATGAAGACACTTTACCAGGAGTGTCTAGTTGGTCGTGCGTCGAAGTACACTTGTTCCTGCAGCGAGGCGCCGTCGTCATTTGGAGGCGACAGGTTCGATCCCGGTTGGTAACTATTATACCTTTCAAATTTTATGTTGTCTAGTGCGTCTTCTAATCTCTATTTCCTTCTTCTTCTTCTGTGAGTGCCAAATAATACTATGTGTGTCCATTTATGTAATCGTCTTAGTGGCCTCAACGGTTCTCCCCATTTATTTCTGCTGTTGACAGCGATGTCCTGTAAAAGGATATGCGAATTTTTAAAAAAAATCAATCTCGGCATTTCTCATGAGGACTCACGTACGCAATATGATGTTAGAGCCGTTAATATTTCTGATGTAGCTCTAACACACTTGTTCAACTCTTGACCGTGGCTGCAACTGCTACAAGAATAACTAGCCAAAGGGGTCAGTGACCCGCGAATATTGTTATTACTGCGTGCATAACCACTACAGGACTGAGGAACACAATTACAACTGTAGCAGTATAGAGGAACACAATCCACAACTGTTACAGTATAGAGGAACACATTCACAACTGTTGCAGTATAGAGGAACACAATCACAACGGTTGCAGTATAGAGGAACACAATCACAACGGTTGCAGTATAGAGGAACACAATCACAACTGTTGCAGTATAGAGGAACACAATCACAACGGTTGCAGTATAGAGGAACACAATCACAACGGTTGCAGTATAGAGGAACACAATCACAACGGTTGCAGTATAGAGGAACACAATCACAACGGTTGCAGTATAGAGGAACACAATCACAACTGTTGCAGTATAGAGGAACACAATCACAACGGTTGCAGTATAGAGGAACACAATCACAACGGTTGCAGTATAGAGGAACACAATCACAACGGTTGCAGTATAGAGGAACACAATCACAACGGTTGCAGTGTGACAGTGTAGCGAATTGGTAAAGTCAGAAATAACATAACTCCAGCAGTCTTCTGATGTATGACATTTAATTGTAGTTGCTTCAGGTTTACAGATTCTTATAAATATCGTAGACAAATAACAGAGGTCCAGATATCTCGACAATACTTGATGGTGACTTAAACGTGACCTCGCTCTAAGACTGCTGGCTAATCACTAACTCGTTGCTATCCTTCCCGTCACGCGTGAGCATCCCTAGTTATTTACATTTTCCCAGGGTGCTCCCGCGTGCACTGAAGTTTAGACCCTTTTTCTCTTGCACGCCGAGCTAGATCCCCTTAACAGAGACAGACACTCTGTTATAGCAGTATAGAGGAACACAATCACAACTGTTGCGGTATAGAGGAACACAATCACAACGGTTGCAGTATAGAGGAACACAATCACAACTGTTGCAATATAGAGGAACACAATCACAACTGTTGCAATATAGAGGAACACAATCCCACATGTTGCAGTGTAGAGGAACACAATCACAACTGCTGCAATATCGAGGAACACAATCCCAACTGTTGCAATATAGAGGAACACAATCCACATGTTGTAGTATAGGGGAACACAATCCCAACTGTTGCAATATAGAGGAACACAATCACAACTGCTGCAATATAGAGGAACACATTCCCAACTGTTGCAATATAGAGGAACACAATCCACCATGTTGCAGTATAGAGGAACACAATCACACCTGCTGCAGTAGAGGAACACAATCACATTTGTTGTAGTATAGAGGAACACAATCCCAACTGTTGCAATATAGAGGAACACAATCACAACTGTTGCAGTATAGAGGAACACAATCACAACTGTTGCAATACAGAGGAACACAATCACAACTGCTGCAGTAGAGGAACACAATCACAACTGTTGCAGTAGAGGAACACAATCACAACTGTTGTAGTATAGAGGAACACAATCACAACTGTTGCAATATAGAGGAACACAATCACAACTGTTGCAGTATAGAGGAACACAATCACAACTGTTGCAATATAGAGGAACACAATCACAACTGTTGCAGTATAGAGGAACACAATCACAACTGCTGCAGTATAGAGGAACACAATCACAACTGTTGCAATACAGAGGAACACAATCACAACTGTTGCAGTATAGAGGAACACAATCCCAACTGTTGCAATATAGAGGAACACAATCACAACTGTTGCAGTATAGAGGAACACAATCACAACGGTTGCAGTATAGAGGAACACAATCACAACTGTTGCAGTATAGAGGAACACAATCACAACTGTTGCAGTATAGAGGAACACAATCACAACTGTTGCAGTATAGAGAAACAAAATGAGTGCCCACTGTAGCTGCTGCCGCTGTTATCCCAACTGACATGCTGTGCGTGCTGTTGGAACCAATGCATATTCTTTCTAAAAGGAGCTGACTTTGTTGTTGGTTAGTCGTGGAGTATTCCAGACCGATGTACTAGAATTGCCCTGTATTGCATCTATATAGTTGATTCTTTGGGCGCTTTTCAAACTGCCGATAGTGGCAGCTGCCGAGAGATTGCCGAGATATCAAGCCAAGGTTGGGTGACCACCATAACTACGCCAGGTGCGTTTATAATCAATATCGTTCACAGTATCGATCGCTGTCTCCACCAGGAAAGCCTCAAATATCCAACTCTGTGGTGTACACCGCATTCTCTGGCCATGCTGGCGTTGGCGACGGCTGCGCGATAAACGACATCATCTAAGAAAGTTCGCTGCCACATCGTATGACTATATAATACAGCTAGACTTTAGAACGGGTGTGTTTTCAATACGGTACACGTGCAAGGCTACGGGTAATGCAAAGAACAGGAGGCCGATTGATTGTTATAAATCGCTGTTCTATACTCTCTCTGTAGAGGGAAAATTAGACCGCCCAGCCACGCACAATCACATACGCACACTCACACACAATAACATACACGTCACTGGAGAGAAAGAGAAGAGATACGGTGGCAAATCACATCATCGACGTAGTCTTTGGTTTATCGTGTCATAATTGTCAACTTTATTTCCTATTTTAATATTTATTCCTGATAACTGTTTCCAGTAAATGTATCTGTTTTTATTAATTTGAGATTCGTCCCATAAATGTTAACATCCTCCAGTATTATGATGGATTTAATCCACGCGCGCGCATGTTTGTTCGTGCGTGCATGCGTGCGTGCTGTACATAATCACATGTCTTGGTGTAATCTATCAAGCACACGAGAATGTTTTTCTGTCTAGAAAGATCTCTCTGATTCTCCTTTCAACTTATCTTTACTGTCATCGTTTTGCGAGAATAGATGCTCCCGGGATATTCTTTCTGACATACCGCTAATGACAATCACTGAAGTATTCACTTACTTCACTAACATAAAAAACACAACCTCATCTGGGTTAGATGGAATCAGCAAACGGATTCTCCGTTGTGCTGCGCCAGTGATCTTTATTTCATTAACCTATGTATATAATCGCCGGCTTCCTGGCTTAGAGGTTAGCGACTTTTCTCCGTAATCTCGTATACTCTCGTAAGTAACGTGACGACGGTGAGAATCATCAGTGGTTCGAATCGCGTCGGTGACTTACGGGGTATATGAGCCGGCCGCTCAGAAAGCAATGGCAAACTACTGAGCGTAATCTTGCCAAGAAATCAACATACAGCTGAAAGATGCTGATGTTGACGGCGATGTCCTGTAAAACAAAAATTTATATGATAGACCATATTATTTTAATTAAAAACTTGAGACAATGAAAATTGGCCCTAATGTAATCACCCTAATATTATCTTTCTATCAAACAGAAAGCAAATAGTATCACACAATAAATCTCTGTCTCAAACTACTACCTTCAATACTGGAGTACTGCAAAGCTCTAATCTTGGCCCTCTATTATTTGCCTTATATATATTAACGATCTACCTTTGCATCTCTCGTCGTCCTGCGATCTATTTGCAGACGACTGTGCAGTGTTCGTTCGTTCGTTCTCTATTTATGTTCGGAATTAGTATATTTCAAAGCCTGTTTGAATTTCTTTCATATATACGTGCTATTTAATATACAGGCATAGACTACATACAGCTAGGAAGACAAGTATAGACCACACAGAGGTAGGAAGACATGTATAGACCACGTACAGGTAGGAAGACATGCATAGACCACACACAGATAAGCAGACATATACATATATACGCTGACTGACAGACTGCAGACATGAGGACGGACGGGTGGACACAGCATAGACTAACGGAAGGTCGTACGGCAGTCACACACAAAGAAATAAAACAGATCGACCCAACCACCGAAAACCCACACGATCCATCGTCCGACCCACTCACGGCCCAACCTACCTACAGACAGATATGACTTAGGTCATGTGATGAGAAGAGAGGCATATAGTCGGTATGGAGTAAGTATTGAAAGAGTTTCCGGTTGAATGTGTAGCGACTCATTAGAGTTTTAAGATCTGTCGGAAGGTCATTCCATAAGTGGGCACCACTTATGGAGAGAGAGAGAGAGAGAGAGAGAGAGAGAGAGAGAGAGAGAGAGAGAGAGAGAGAGAGAGAGAGAGAGAGAGAGAGAGAGAGAGAGAGAGAGAGAGAGAGAGAGAGAACGAACGAACGAACAAACTTTATTTTAAAAGGGTAACAAATTGGGCACGCAGGCCCGTCTTACATTCGGCCCTTTCAATCACTCATCTTTCATTCATCAAATGTGCATGTTACATTAACATAGGGGAAAAACATTGTCAAATGGATTTTGTAAGCATAAACAATATATATTACGCATGATACATTCACATGAGGAAAAAAAAAACATTATCAAATGAAAGTTGTAAACATAAACAGTGCATATTGCAATGTTGTAAGACACATCCCCCATCCACCCTCATATCCTGCAGCCACCAACACATCCCCCACCCACAAAACCTCCCCCACCGACCCACACATACCTCCACGCACTCACACCGAACCAGGCAAACATACATGCCGCCACACACCCACTGATCCCCCACCCACACACATTTCCCCAAGAAGAAGAAGAAGAAGAAGAGGAAGAAGAAGAAGAAGAAGAAGAAGAAGAAGAAGAAGAAGAAGAAGAAGAAGAAGAAGAAGAAGAAGAAGATGAAGAAGAAGATGAAGAAGAAGAAGAAGAAGAAGAAGAAGAAGAAGAAGAAGAAGAAGAAGAAGAAGAAGAAGAAGAAGAAGAAGAAGAAGAAGAAGAAACCGCACACACATACCCCCGCCAACCCACACATCCCGCACCTATCCACACCATATCCCGCACTCTCACAATTTTCCCCACCCGCCCACACACACATCAGCCAACCTACACCCACTCACCCACCCAATATTCGCCACCTCTCAACTACACATCCCCACCTATACACACATCCCCACCATAAACACATCTCCCCACTTGCCCACACATATCCCCCACCCATAACCCCAAAACACACACCTCCCACCCACACACACCCTGCCACCCACATATACCCCACCCACACACATCCGCCGCTCACACACATCTTCTCACAACTACACACCTCTCCCCACCCATACACTCATCTCTCACACACATCCACCCACTCACGTACTCATCCATCAACCACTCACACCCACACATCACCCACCCGCCCATCAACACATGCATCTCTCATCTACCCTCCCACCCACACACACCCCAACCAGAGAGAGAGAGAGAGAGCGAGAGAGAGAGAGAGAGAGAGAGAGAGAGAGAGAGAGAGAGAGAGAGAGAGAGAGAGAGATTGGCACTATCCCACAATAGATGCATTTGAACACAAACTAGGCACTAGCATCATGGAATGTTTTAAGGCACAATTATTTCAAACTCGTTACCCGTTACATTCGTCGTGTTGGTCTAATTATTACGGCTCCTACCATCGCGGCTTCTCCCTTCTACTTGTACTACTATTACTGCCGCCGCCGCCGCCACCGCCGCTGCTGCTGCTACTACTATTACTACTATTACTGCTGCTACTGTAAATCCAATATCAAGGTGTGCTGTCGCATCTGAAGATGACTAATGAAATAAATGATATGACGAAAGTGATATCGGGAATGACTTTAGGCATAAAGCATGACGTCTGCTAGTGTTTACTAAACGCTAGGCAGATTGACAAACAAACCCACGATACTGATCATTAAACGTCCATTTAACTGCAAAGTTGCCTAGCATTCATGCAAGTTTACAGTCCGTTCTGACTCAATCTGTCTTAGCCAATGTTAACATTCCTTATGGTGCAAAGGTAACAGGCATAACAGCGGAAGACAGGTCAACAAACAAATATGAGGTTTTTTTTTACAAGCCGTTAGGCAGGGGGAAACGTACAGGTGACAAAATGAAAAAAATACTGTTAAATATATGTGAAGTGTTAAACCTGTTATACTAGGTTGCAGGCTAGAGGGGTGGGCTACCTTCCGCCCTTGTTTGCCGGTCTTTGTTAACGTAGTTTCCAAAGACTGAATCATTGCAGGTGCCACTGTTTAGAAGCCCGTTAACAATTTCGTTATGGTTGGGACCAACACTGAACTGAACAATCGCTGAACAATCAACACCAGGGCGTACTATGTCATTAATGAGTGATTCATATGTTGTCAAGAGAAGAAAGCACAACGTTAAGAAACACAGAACTGCATACATAGACAAGTGGACAAGTATTCGGTAACCATAGGAACATATACACAGACACGTAGTCAAATAACCACATAAAAAGATACAGAAACAAGCAGTCAGATAACCACATAAACAGACACAGAAACAAGGATTCGGATAACCACATAAACAATCACAGAAACAAGCATTTAGACAACCACATAAACAGAGACAAACCGTCCAATAACCACATACACAGATATAGAGATAAGCAGTCAAATAAACACATAAACAGACATAGAGACAAACAGTCAAGTAATACGAAAACAGACGAAGAGACAAGCAGTCCAATAATCACATAAACAGACATAGAGACAAGCAATCAAATAACCACGTAAACAGACACAGGCATGCAGTTTACCAACCACAAAAACAGACATAGAGTCAAGCAGTCCAATAACGACTCATCTGATTGTCCACCATGTTTGGTTCTAACCTACGTAATTTTTGACACGGAATCGGTATATAACAACAGTCCAGGTGTATGACACATTGACATCGTCACAGGTTGGCGTCAGACACTTCGCGGAGGATCCATTGTACAATGTTGGGAATGGGCGGAAGTGCCCAGCAAACCGTGCACCATGCACGTGAGAGTGAAGACAAGGCAGGCAGATACACAGGAATGGCAGAGAGGAGGTACACAGTGGGTCAAACCACCTCATCATACCAGCATCACCGCCATGTTACATCCCTCTACAACTTCTGGCGCAGCACCAACACAGCTGCTGCTGTTACTACTACTACTACTGCTGCTGCTGCTGCAGCTACTACTACAACTACTGGTGCTGCTGCTGCTGCTACTACTACTACTACTACTACTACTACTACTACTACTACTACTACTACTACTAATATTGCTACTACTACTACTACTACTACTACTACTACTACTACTACTACTACTACTACTACTACTACTACTACTACTACTACTACTACTACTATTATTGCTACTACTACTACTACTACTACTACTACTACTACTACTACTACTATTTCTACTACTACTACTACTACTACTACTACTACTACTACTACTACTACTACTACTACTACTACTACTACTACTACTATTACAAGAACTTCCGCTTAAATTATTATTGTTATTATTATTTTTATCATCATCACCATCACCATCATCATCATCATCATCATCATCATCATCATCATCATAGTTTTACTATGGGATGCAGAGTTGTTTCCAAGGCACCAGGGCTGGGTTCTATATTGGCAAAGACATTTGACGCTTCTCGCCGAGCGTCCTGGGCAACAGGTCCCTTTGGGGTCCTGGCTAAAGTCAGTAGGATCGCGTATTCCTCCGAAGTGGGAGAGTGTCTGCCTGCGCGGCGAGGAACCACCAGTCTGCACACCAATAAGCCAAACATGGGACAACAGATACTCACGCAAACCTCAGGTCCTGTATGACATCACACTGATGTTGGACAACAGGATGTCTTCATCCGACATACAGGACTTCACGCTAGAGTTCAGAGCCAGCGAACACAAGCAATCAAGCAAGCATTACTATTATGATTGCTCTGGCAGTAGCACAATTACAACAACCAAAAGTAATAGCAATGCAATGCCTCTCATACTCATACGCTTGAGTCAAAGTCACACGATCTCAAACGTAAAGTTTCACGAGGAGAAATCGATTCTGCATTTAATTCCATGATTGAAATCCGCCGGCTGGTACTTGAAACCCAATTAACCACACGCCTCAGCGACTTTGTACGGCCCACGGATGGTACTTGCGTCAATAGGCCAGATAACATGACAACAAAACATGGCAATAAAGGCTATAGAGTAGCCAGGACCTTACAGACAGGCACTTGAAGGGAGCCACCAGCATGTAAGGTATTGTCATATTGATTTGTGATGGTAACTACTTGATTTTAGGGTATATACGAGCACACACATACGCATACTAAAAAAGTGTGTGTGTGTGTGTGTGTGTGGCATCCTGCCGTTAGTAGTATGTGATGTCCTATCTAAGTATATTTTCTAGTCCGTTTATATGGTCCCCTGCTAGTAACATCCTTCTACATTCAATATTATGTCACAGATCGCCCACCTCATGATGTCATAAAACGGACCACATGAAGGTGAAAAGTAGCTCAGATATCCAGGTCAAGGGAAGTAACTCTGATATATGGATGCGTGTGTGCATGTGTGCGTATGTGTGTGCCGGTGTGGGGTGGACCGATAGGACTTGCGGGCGGGTGCGGCGCGGTCGGGCGCGGGGTGGGTTGGGCGGCCTGGGCATCCCAATAAAATAATTGACATGAGTAGGTAGGTGGTTATTATTTGGCATGGATCCTAGGTGGAAACATCCTTTTACGGCTTTAATATCGAGACCACCGGGGAGCGGATAATCCGTCTTTATGCAAAAGTTTCTGGCCTATATTCCAGACACGATCGACCCGAGTACAGAGGAAGTTATATGGTGCTACGGAGAATGGAAATTCATGTATGAGACAAAAGTATCCAGTTTAACAAAGGCCTGCCGGATGTGGAAAAGTGGACAGGTTATAGACGTCAGGTAGTGGTAATAGATGACTTAATGCCCGAAACAGATGATAGAGTGACCAAACTATTTACTAAGGGTAGTCATCATCGTAACCTCAGCGTCATGTTTATAGTACAGAACCGCTTTGGTAAGAATAAAGAGCAAAAAACCATCAGTCTGAATTCACATTACCTTGTGGTATTTAAGAACCACCGAGACGGGTCTCAGATTACCAATCTAGCCAAACAGATGTACCCATGCCGCGTGTCATATGTCAAGAGAGTTTTTAAGGACGTAACATCGGCTCCACGTGGGTATTCACTCTTCGACCTTCGGCGGGAAACACCTGATCAGCTCCTTTTACGAAGTCATATATTTCGCGATCAGTGTCAAGTCGGCTAAGTCCCCAAATAATATATCCAACTGCGGTCATGCTGCGGTTATTGGGCGAGGCGAAACCGGCTGACGTAAAAGCAGTAATTAAAACAGCGTCCCTGGACCGCGTCCAATCAATTTGCTAATGCTGTCACAGCATGTAAAAAGGAAATGTTTCCCCCTGACAATGGCACAGAAGAAGCGTCTGCATCGGCACAAATACACCCTGAGAGCGCTAACGGATATAAAACTATCAAGAAACGGAAATAAATCCGTGACAAATCTATTATGACATGAAGACGTTAGACAAGGAAAAGATGGCATGTAGAAGTTGAACACAAATCTATTATGACATGAAGACGTTAGACAAGGAAAAGATGGCATGTAGAAGGTAAACACGGATGTGATGGCATGTAGAAATTAGACACGGATGTGATGGCATGTAGAAGTTAGACATGGAAATGATGGCATGTAGAAGTCAGACATGGAAATGATGGCATGTATAAGTCAGACATGGAAATGATGACATGTATAAGTCAGACATGGAAATGATGGCATGTATAAGTCAGACATGGAAATGATGGCATGTAGAAGTCAGACATGGAAATGATGGCATGTAGAAGTTAGATATGGAAATGATGGCATGTAGATGTTAGACAAGGAAATGGCGGCATTATAAATTAGACAAGGACATGAAGGCATGTAGAAATTTAACAAGGAAATGATGACATGTAGAAGCTAGAGAAAGAAATGATGGCATGTAGAAGTTACACAAGGACATGATGGCATGTAGAAATTAGACAAGGAACTGATGGCATATAGAAGTTAGACATGGAAATGTAGGCATTTAGAAGTTAGACGAGGAAATGATGGCGTGTAGAAGTTAGACATGAAAATGTAGAAGTTAGACTCGGAATTGTATGAGTTAGACATGGAAATATGGGCATGTAGAAGTTAGACAAAGAAAGGTGGGCATGTAGAAGTTAGACACGGAAATGTAAAAGTTAGACACGGAAATGTAGACGTTAGACACTGAAATGTAGAAGTTAGACACGGAAATGTAGAAGTTAGACACGGACATGTAGAAGTTAGATACGGAAATATAGAAGTTAGACAGGGAAATGTAGAAGTTAGACAGGGAGATGTAGAAGTTAGACAGGGAAATGTAGAAGTTAGACACAGAAATGTAGAAGTTAGACACAGAAATGTAGAAGTTAGACACGGAAATGTAAAAGTTAGACAGGGAAATGTAGAAGTTAGACACGGAAATGTAGAAGTTAGACACAGAAATGTAGAAGTTAGACACAGAAATGTAGAAGTTAGACACGGAATTGTAAAAGTTAGACAGTGAAATGTAGAAGTTACACAGGGAAATATAGAAGGTAGACACGAAAATGTAGAAGTTAGACAGGGAAATGTAGAAGTTAGACAGGGAAATGTAGAAGTTAGACACGGAAATGTAGACGTTAGACAGGGAAATGTAGAAGTTAGACACAGAAATGTAGAAGTTAGACAAGGAAATGTGGAAGTTAGACACGGAAATGTAGAAGTTAGACACAGAAATGTAGAAGTTAGACACAGAAATGTAGAAGTTAGACACAGAAATGTAGAAGGTAGACAGGGAGATGTAGAAGGTAGACACGGAAATGTAGAAGTTAGACACGGAAATGTAGAAGTTAGACACGGAAATGTAGAAGTTAGACAAATCACATCAAATCAAATCAAATCAATCTTTATTAGGGTCACAAATTGGGCGCGCAGGCCCGTCTTACATTCGGCCCTTCCAATCACTCGTCTTTCGTTCACCAAGAGCATTATACATTTACATAGGAAGAAAAATAAACATTGTGAAATGAATGTTGTAAACATAAACAAGGCAAATTACCATGTTATGAGGCCCATCTCCCACCTACCCATACATCAACCCACCCACACACACACACCCCCACCTACCCACACACACACCAAGGGACACATACATACCCCACCAACCGATCCCATCCCCCACCAACACACACTGCCCTCACCTGTTCCCCCCCCCCCCCCACCAAAACACACTCGCAACCCACAAACATTCCCCGACCAACCCACATATCCCACGCCCACCCACATCCTAACCCACACATCCTCTTCCCACCCACACCTCAAACCACCCATCCCACAGCCTCATCTCCATCGACCACATATTCCCCACCCACGCACACAATCCCCCACCAACCCACACATCGCACATCCACATCCCCAAACCATACACACACTCCCACCAACTGACTTCTCCCTACCCCCCCTTCCCCCACACATCTCCCTAACCACCCATACATCCCCCAATCACACTCACACACCACCCCACCACCCCACACATTAACATCCTCCCACCCACCACACATGCCTTAACCCAATCTCCCACACCACCCACAGTACATGCCTTCAACCCAATCCACCCACCACACAATCCCCCACCCGGCACATCCACATACATCCCCTACCACGCAATAATTCCCAACCCACGCACCGCACACAAACATATCCCTCACAAAACGCATCCCACAACCACCACAAATCTAAATCACAAACCACACAAATATCACCACCCACACCACACAGATACCCTTACCCATCCACCCCATATACCCCCACCCACACACCACAAAAATCCCGATTCCCACTCACATACCTCACCCACACAATATCCCCAACCAACACACGACACACCTCTCCCCACTCACACACGCATTCCCTACCCGTCTACCAACACACACTTACTCACGCACACATCCTCCACTACGCACCCACACACTCCCACACATCCACTCCCAACCAAACATCTCTCGATCGCAATACCCCTACCCACACACATCCTCCACCCACTCACGCATCCCACCCAGACACATACACATCCCTCACCCACCTACACATCCCTAAGCCACTCACACACCCCACCCACACATTCCCCACTCACACATTCCCCATCCACGTACAAATCTCCCACCCACACACCCCCACCTCCCACACATACTTCCCCCAACCACCACACATCCCCTACTCACCCACACATATACCCCACCCATGCACACATTCCCCGCACCCATCACACACATCCCCCACACCACACACTATCCCCCACCCACACACATATCCTCACCCATACCACCACAAACATACCCCCACCCACACACCATGCACACATCCCCCACCAACACACCGCACACATATCTCAAACCCACACATCATACACTTCCTCCTCCCGCCCTTGCATCCCCAATCCACCCAACAAAATCCCCTACCCACACAACCCCGCCACCCACACATACTTCCTCAAACCATCCACACATCTCCACCCACATATACACACATCCCCCGCACCCGTCCCATACACATATCCTCCACCCATACACACATCCCCCACACCCATTCCCACACCCCTACTTTCACCCCCACACATCCATCCACACATCCCACCAACACCCACAAATATCACTACCCACCAAAACCCACACACCCCAACCCATCCAAACGCATACCCCCACCCACACATCCCCCACCCACACATATCCCCACACACAGACACATTCTCCACACACACTCACACTTCCTCACATCTAGACACATACAAAATGGCTCACGTTACCATTGAAACTAGTATGAACAAACTCCCACACTTTATTCACACACATACACTGACATTTGTCATGAGCAGTCTCATAAAAATGTTAAACATGGAGAAAAATTTGTATATAAAAAGTATGTGACGAAAAAATAGTGATGATCCCACACACAGAGAAGGCACGCGCACGCACACACACACACACACACACACACACACACACACACACACACACACACACACACACACACACACACACACACATATTCACTCTCACGCTCACTCATTCTGTCTCTCATTCACACTCACTGACTCTCTCACTCAAACTACAGTAATGAACATGAGTTTATATTATGCATGATAAAATCAAATGGTATTTAACTGATAATATGACAGATGAGAACACACAAACATATGGATTCGCGTGTTACATAACATGCGTGTTACATGACATGCATCTGCTCATCTCTCTCTCTCTCTCTCTCTCTCTCTCTCTCTCTCACTCTCTCTCTCTCTCTCAGTGTATTCTTTCATATACACACACTCACACGCATGCGCGCGCTCACACACACACACACTAACACATCAACTCTCCCACTGTCTCACTCTCTCACACACAATCCTTCACACACACACTCACTCTCTCAATCACACTCTCTCACACATACACATACGCATGAACGTACACACTCCCTCACTCACTCTCACACATACACGTACGAATGCATGCACTGACACATTCCCTCACCATTTCTCGCTCAATCACTCTCTCCACACACACGCATGCACGTGGGCACACACACATTCACTCTCTCTGACACCCACTTTCTCTCTCTCTCTCTCTCTCTCTCTCTCTCTCTCTCTCTCTCTCTCTCTCTCTCCCACACGCACACACATATATAGTGAACAATTATAGTAAAACAATTATAATGAACAATTATAATGAACAATTATACTGAACAATTATACTGAACAATTATACTGAACAATTATACAAGTAAACGAATTATGGTGGCATATAGTCTTTATGGATTAAGTATTGAAAGAGTTTTCGGTTAAATGTGTAGGGGCTCATTGGAGTTTTCAGATCTGGAGGCAGATCATTCCATAAGTGAGCACGGAAATGTAGGCATGTAGAAGCTAGACACACGAATGCCCACCATCGTGACTACCCATCAGGCACTAGAACATCTTGTGAAGGAGAGATACACATTCTCATAACAAATAACGATGCAGACAAATGACTTGAGAGAATCACAACTGTACAACAAACCACAACAGGACTACATTACACTCCGGCTGATAATTTCACGTTGGCGATTGCCACGCGAACCCGCTTGGTGGCCCAATAAACTATATTTGCGAGTTCACGTCAGAAGTTATAGGTCGCGATAAATCAAGCTTCGTGTGTGAGAGAATATGACTGTTCGAGAACTAGCCCTAGTTCCTGGTGGTTCTCCTGGGATAGCGTCATGGTCAGATACCAGGGACAAACATACAGTCACAATTCAAACAACCACAGCAAAGGTAGTCCCACAGCACATGCCGCTGGAGCGTTAAGTGTTACGTCTGCACCTGTTCTAGGCTACAACGGTAGAGGCTGGATGGTTGGCTACCTTCCTCGTCGCTTTTCTTCAGAGACAATTCCCAGACAATGTTAAACATCGTCTGGTACCCATTAGTATGAACCAGGGTTGACTGACCCCATGGTTGATTGGCCACAGGGTTGACTGACCCCAGGGTCGATAGACCCCAGGGCCGTATTGGTCGGATACACATGAGCCAGGGTTGACTGACCCCATGGTTGATTGACCACAGGGTTGACTGACCCCAGGGTTGAAAGACCGCAGGGCCGTATTGGCTGGATACACATGAGCCGGGGTTGACTGACCCCAGCGCCGTATAGGTCGGATACACATGAGCCAGGGTTGACTGACCCCCAGCGTAACTGACCCCAGTGTTGACTGACCGCAGGGCCGTATTGGTCGGATACACATGAGCCAGGGTTGACTGACCCCAGGGTTGAAAGACCGCAGGGCCGTATTGGTCGGATACACATGAGCCAGAGACTGACCCCAGCGCCGTATTGATCGGATACACTTGAGCCAGAGACTGACCCCAGCGCCGTATTGATCGGATACACATGAGCCAGGGTTGACTGACCCCAGCGCCGTATATGTCAGATACACATGAGCCAGAGACTGACCCTAGGGTTGACTGACCCCAGGACCATACTGGTCAGATACACATGAGCTAGGTTTGACTGACCCCAGGGTTGTATTGGTCGGATACACATGAGCCAGGGTCGACTGACCCCAGGGTAACTGACCCCAGGGTAATTGACTCGAGGGTTGACTGGTCGCAGGGCCATATTATCAGATACACATGAGCCAGACTTGACTGACCCCAAGGCCGTATTGGCTGGATACACATGAGCCGGGGTTGACTGACCCCAGCGCCTTATAGGTCGGATACACATGAGCCAGGGTTGACTGACTCTCAGCGTAACTGACCCCAGGGTTGACTGACTGCATGGTCATATTGGCCGGATACACATGAGCCAGACTTGACTGACCCCAAGGCCGTATTGGCTGGATACACATGAGCCGGGGTTGACTGACCCCAGCGCCTTATAGGTCGGATACACATGAGCCAGGGTTGACTGACCCCAGGATTGACTGACTGCATGGTCATATTGGCCGGATACACATGAGCCAGACTTGACTGACCCCAGCGCTGTATTGGTCGGATACACATGAGCCAGGGTTGACTGACCCCAGGATTGACTGAACCCAAGGCCATACTGGCCGGATACACATGAGCCAGGTTTGACTGACCCCAGGGCCATATTGGTCGGATACACATAAGCCAGGGATGACTGACCCCAGGGCCATATTGGTCGGATACACACCAGCCAGACTTAACTGTCCCCAAGGCCGTATTGGTCGGATACACATGAATCCTGCGTCAGCCGGTATTTCAACCGGGACCACTGTCTACAGACAAACGCAACAAACAGCAATGCCACCGCGGAAACAAACGCTGGAGACACATGCATACTTCATGGATGGATGAGAGCGTAGAATACAAGGCAGGAACATGCGTGTAAAGTATGAGTACGAAGCACAGTTTATTATAAAATTTATTATAGAAGTCATTACTGTGTCAAGTAGCGCTTGTAACACATTCACGCATGAGCTAACTTGTCAACACTGTGGTCCGGGATCATCCCCAGTTGTGGAGAGCATTGTTCCTGAGTAGTGCATTTCTGGGGTTCACGCAGCCTCGTACAGCTGGACATGCCTTACTGTATGAGGATAATGCAAGACAGCAATTCAGACAGTGATTACCCACATGAAGACAAGACAATCGTCATACGATGGCCAAGTCACCAGCAAGCGGGTCACTAGGGTGAGACAACTGGGAAGATCCAAAGTGTTGGCGACAGAGGTCAACAGATGGAGACAATCCTGGGTGAGCTGAAAGAGCGGTACGGAAGACAATCAGTATTGGAACTAAGAAATAAGAAACACGAGATAGAGTTGTGGAGGATTACACAAAAGCATGAAAGACCGATGAGAGTGTATATATATGTATATATATATATATATATATATATATATATATATATATATATATATATATATATATATATATATATATATATATATATATATATTATATATATATATATATATATATATATATATATATATATATATATATATATATATATATATATATATTGCCACATAACGGAATAATTAAGACATATATATATATATATATATATATATATATATATATATATTATATATAAAATTCCAAAAGGTACAAAAACAAAGTGAAGTAAAGGGCCTCAATGCACGCCTTAAGGTGCATTGGGCATATGGTGCTACACCCATTTATATCGATCAATCAGTACTCGGTGGACCAAGTCAGGAGACAGTGCCAGCAAGCGGCAGCCAGAGAATTTCTGAGACCTGCTGCTCTGAACTATTACATGTCTGATTCAGAAGAGCAACCTGGGCAGTCATGTCTCAAGCGCTAGTGTTCTGGGCAAGGTTAGGGCACAGTGAGTTGAGTAGCCGGTTTGGAAGGAGAAAGAACAGAGGACAAAGAGCTACCTCGAGTCTGCTCTACTACATGGTAGTGAGATTTGGAATCTGAAAGAACACACTAAGAAGAATTGGGGGCAGCAGGGATTTGGTTACTGACACTAATGTTGCGATTACAGTGGATGGCCACAGTAACTAACAACGATTGCATGGAAGAAGTTAATGGACGTAGAACATTCTCCATACCTTTGAGAAAGAGGCCCACAAAGTTCTTTGGTCGTATAATGAGGAGAGAGACATTGTAGAACATCGTAAAAACTGGACATATCAGAGGTAGGTGAAGCAAGAGCAGACCAAGCGAAATGAGCATTGATGGTCTAAGACGATGGCGTGGGGAACAGTATCAGTGGAATTGATCCAAACCACCAAAGACCATGATCTGTGGAGAGCCATTAACGCCTATGCCACTGTGCGTAAGACGGGATGCTGGTAACGATGACGGAGTGCACGAATAACACCGGATGGACGATGTATAATACATGTTAATAACAGAACTGAGCAAGTAATGACTTCGAATTTTTACAAGAAGAATATACACCATGAAGTCAGTTGTGGTCAACATATATGAATACAAGCATGTTTGCTGACTGCACATAACGCCTTTCAGCAAATCACCATGAATTTCGGATAAGTAGTCAACGGGCAAAACTGTCTCTGAAGCCATTGGACAGTGTATAGCAGAATACGCATCATAGCTGAATACACTGACAATATAATTGTCTATTCCAGAGGTTGGGCTGCAATGGGAACTTGTCACAGCGACATGGGTAAAATAGTTAATCTGTTCTCCGACATCATGAGCCGACAAGGACTGATCATAGTGTTACAGCTGGTTAGAATAGTGGGGAGGGGGGCATCGAGAAGTAAACAGTGAGGAGTGAGCATTCTTGTCAGTTTTACATCATTGCATCACAATATGTCATCACTTACATCATTGCGTCATTATATGTCATCAGTTACATCATTGCATCACAATATATCATCACATTGATGACACATACTGATAGAGATGGTCAGCTGTGGAGAATCGTGTTCACCCACCTTATTTGACAAGCTATTGTATAATGCTGATAATGGTGGTGAGCCATTCCACACGAAACATTCCTTTCTCCACATTACTAAACATACTCCTTGAGTATGTCATGAAGACAATGTGTGTTACAGTGGTCTCCTCTAACCAACGGAATGCTGCTGTGTCTGCTTCCACCTCTATTCTCATGCTGGAGGTCGTAACCTCATGTGCCAGACCCCTCTTTCTTTTTATAAAGAACCGTCCATTAGCATTCGCAATGAAATCTCAACCACTCCGTCTGTTTCTCACCACTGACCCATCGGTGTAGATCACTATGTTGCCTTGATGTGTGTTACTCTGGATCAGTTGTTGAACCTCAAACTCGTGCTGCCCGCCGCCCATTCTCTGCACTCACGACCCAGTGTTACTATTACACTGTGCAAGTCCGCTTTGTCTTCCGGTATTTCAACCCACTCTTTTTCACGATTGATGGTCTCCAGATCACACACCTGACGTGTAAATATTTCTGCCTGTGTGTTATTGTAGCATCTAACTGGTAATTCAATCACCCAATTGATATTGTAACATCTAACATGTAATGCTGTCACTCACTTATTATTAAAACATCTAACTTGTAATTCAGTCACGCAAATGCTATTGTAAAATGTGCCTGATGACACCCTGACTCCAAATACGATTGTAACATATACTCCACGACTGGGACAGTAATGTAATGAATGTTTGATGAATGAATGTCTGACAAATTCGAATGGAACAAAAAAGACAACTATAACCTTGAATGCACAGAACCATGGTAGACAAGTGCGTGCTTGGTAATGGATTGCCGCCCAGGGAGAATATGAAAGGGATACATTCTATCATTGTTTCGCGTGACTGCGAGAAGAATCTTCCGGGCGTACATACGGACAAAGAATTACATTAGATTGTAAGATAAGAAGAAGAGCACATAATCTGCGAATATGTCTCGACCAGGAATCAGATCATGAATAGAACAATAATTTGCGACTAAATAGTAGATAACAAACTGTTTGACAAACTGTTCGGATGCGCGTGTAGGACTGAGAGTAAACACACAAAATCGCCCCCACCCCCCAGTTCCCCCCCCCCCCCCCACCCCCCGGACATAGATAACAGGGACAAGAAGTAGCTAGAATATACATAAAGATATTTAACAGTGAATATGAGACAGCTAGAGAATACTCAGTAGCTTACTGTAGCTTACAGTATAGGAGAAGGAAGCTTACTAATGCAAACATGTCCACAGAATAAGAACATGAAGATAAATAGAGAGAATATACAGTGGCATAGACAATAGAAAATGGAAGTCATCAACAAAATACACAATGACTAAGACAGCAGGGAAATGAAGATAACTAGATAATGCACACATTCTTAGAAATAAATTAAAGGAAGACAATAAATTAAAGGAAGACAATAAATTAAAGGAAGACGACAAATTAAAGGAAGACAATACACTACAGGAAGACAATAAATTAAAGGAAGACAATACATTAAAGGAAGATAATAAATTAAAGGAAGACAATACATTAAAGGAAGATAATAAATTACAGGAAAACAATACATTAAAGGAAGATAATAAATTAAAGGAAGACAATAAATTAAAGGAAGACAATAAATTACAGGAAGACAATAAATTAAAGGAAGACAATACATTAAAGGAAGATAATAAATTACAGGAAGACAATAAATTAAAGGAAGACAATAAATTAAAGGAAGACGATAAATTAAAGGAAGACAATACGTTAAAGGAAGGCAATACATTAAAGGAAGACAATAAATTACAGGAAGACAATAAATTAAAGGAAGACAATAAATTAAAGGAAGACAATAAATTAAAGGAAGACAATAAATTAAAGGAAGACTACAAATTAAAGGAAAGCAATACACTACAGGAAGACAATAAATTAAAGGAAGACAATACATTAAAGGAAGATAATAAATTAAAGGAAGACAATACATTAAAGGAAGATAATAAATTACAGGAAAACAATACATTAAAGGAAGATAATAAATTAAAGGAAGACAATAAATTAAAGGAAGACAATAAATTACAGGAAGACAATAAATTAAAGGAAGACAATACATTAAAAGAAGATAATAAATTACAGGAAGACAATAAATTAAAGGAAGACAATAAATTAAAGGAAGACGATAAATTAAAGGAAGACAATACGTTAAAGGAAGACAATAAATTAAAGGAAGACAATAAATTACAGGAAGACAATAAATTAAAGGAAGACAATAAATTAAAGGAAGACAATAAATTAAAGGAAGACGATAAATTAAAGGAAGGCAATACGTTAAAGGAAGACAATAAATTACAGGAAGACAATAAACTACAGGAAGACAATCAATTACAGGAAGACAATCAATTAAAGGAAGACAATTAAAGGAAGACAATCAATTAAAGGAAGACAATCAATTAAAGGAAGACACAGATTAAACAATGTCCCAGATGGTTGGAGAATACAAAATGGAGAATACAGCACGACAGAGACAGCAGATAAACGAAGACAGCTACACAATTTAACATAACTTAGCCAACAGCGAAGTAAGACACACACATAATACAGACAGCGTGGCTTAGGCAAAGTGGTCAAACCGTTTGACTTGGGCTCCGAAGGTTGTGGGGTCGATTTCGGGATGCGTCCTTCGGTTCAGGAGTTACATTTTTCGGAAACTCCTGTGGCTCGTCGCTAGAGCTACGGAGTTTGTGCTTGGTGCGACGCTTTCCGAGCTGCGGAAAGAGACCGAGCCATATGGGATAAAACCCGGTGCAATGAAGTCGACCCTGTCGACTTTTAAGCGACTTTTTATTTTTTAAAGGAAAATAAATATATGGATATTTCATAAAAAACAAAAGCCGTCACACATTAGAAAATGCCTTAATCGGCAAAATACAAAATGACCCAGTCAATATAAATCTGAAAGCCACTGACAGTTGGCAACGTAATTGAACAAGCCAGGCGTGTACATACAAGAGCAATTGCTTTAACACAAAGATTACAGAAACAGGTGAACATCTACGGACTACGAACGAACAATCTTTATTTTCAAAGGGTTAAGATTTGGGCACGCAGGCCCGTCTGACATTCTGCCCTTTTTCTCTAAACTATAATACACGACGGGTAAATAACAAACATACATGGCACGCGTGTACAGACTAGACCAGTGGTTCTCAACCTTTTTTGGGCCCGTGCCCCCTTCACCATATTTTCAGAACGTCATCCCCCCCCCCCCCCCCTTCCTATCAAAAATTTGGCCCATGCCCCCCTTCACCATATTTTCAGAACGTCATTCCCCCCTTTCATATTTCCTACCTAAAAATCCCCCACCCCTACACAGTATACGCAAAAATGGAAGGTACATATGTTAAAACAGGTCTAGACATCCACATAAAACGTGATTTGTGGGTCTAACTTACTTTATAAAATGATTTTTGAAGGATGAGACGTGCATACTGTAAAGTATGAAGGGAAAAAACATATCAAGTAACCGGTTCTTGTATTAACGCGATCGTTGAAATGATCTCCATCCCCCCCCCCCCTGGAAACCCTAAAAATCCCCCCCCCCCTTCCGGATGGGCGGGGGGGGGGGGGAAATTTCCCACCGGTTGAGAACCACTGGACTAGACAGACAATGACTAGACGAAAGAAGAACATTCGGGATTCTACGATACCTACTGACCTAAGCACCACCATCATCATCACCATTGACCACGTCCTATGTAGAACGTGGCTCTCGTGACGGCGCGCCGAAAAGCCTCTCTATCTCTTGTCATGTCTACCGCCTCATGCACCCTCATGCTCCTGGAGTCTGCAATGATACGTGGTCCATCTTCTTGCTGGTCGACCGCTGTCTCTTCTTTAGGCGACCACGTCATCCATCACCGTTCTCTCCGAGCCACCTTAACTTCTTCAGAGGACCACGTCATCCATTACCGTTCTCTCCGAGCCACCTTGACTTCTTTAGGGGACCACGTAATCCATCACCGTTCTCTCCGAGCCACCTGGACTCCCTTATTTAGGGGATACGCCATCCATCACCGTTCTCTCCGAGCCACCTTGACTTCTTTAGGGGCCCACGTCATCCATCACCGTTCTCTCCGAGCCACCTTGACTTCTTTAGGGGCCCACGTCATCCATCACCGTTCTCTCCGAGCTACCTTGACTTCTTTAGGGGACCACGTCATCCATCCACCGGTTGCTCATCCGAGCCACCTTGACTTCTTTAGGGGACCACGTCATCCATCACACGTTCTCTTCCGAGCCATCTTGACTTCTTTAGGGGACCACGTCATCCATCACCGTTCTCTCCGAGCCACCTTGACTTCTTCAGGGGACCACGTCATCCATTACCGTTCTCTCCGAGCCACCTTAACTTCTTCAGAGGACCACGTCATCCATCACCGTTCTCTCCGAGCCACCTTGACTTCTTTAGGGGACCACGTCATCCATCACCGTTCTCTCCGAGCCACCTTGACGTCTTCAGAGGACCACGTCATCCATCACCGTTCTCTCCGAGCCACCTTGACTTCTTTAGGGGACCACGTCATCCATCACCGTTCTCGCTGAGCCACCTTAACTTCTTCAGAGGACCACGTCATCCATTACCGTTCTCTCTGAGCCACCTGGACTGACTTATTTAGGGGACCACGTCATCCATCGCCGTTCTCTCCGAGCCACCTTGACTTCTTTAGGGGACTACGTCATCCATCACCATTCTCTCCGAGCCACCTTGACTCCTTTAGGGGCCCACGTCATCCATCACCGTTCTCTCCGAGCCACCTTAACTTCTTCAGAGGACCACGTCATCCATTACCGTTCTCTTTGAGCCACCTGGACTGACTTATTTAGGGGATTACGTCATCCATCACCGTTCTCTCCGAGCCACCTTGACTTCTTTAGGGGACTACGTCATCCATCACCGTTCTTTCCGAGCCACCTTGACTCCTTTAGGGGCCCACGTCATCCATCACCGTTTTCTCCGAGCCACCTTAACTTCTTCAGAGGACCACGTCATCCATTACCGTTCTCTTTGAGCCACCTGGACTGACTTATTTAGGGGACCACGTCATCCATCGCCGTTCTCGCTGAGCCACCTTAACTTCTTCAGAGGACCACGTCATCCATTACCGTTCTCTCTGAGCCACCTGGACTGACTTATTTAGGGGACCACGTCATCCATCGCCGTTCTCTCCGAGCCACCTTGACTTCTTTAGGGGACTACGTCATCCATCACCGTTCTCTCCGAGCCACCTTGACTCCTTTAGGGGCCCACATCATCCATCACCGTTCTCTCCGAGCCACCTTAACTTCTTCAGAGGACCACGTCATCCATTACCGTTCTCTTTGAGCCACCTGGACTGACTTATTTAGGGGACCACGTCATCCATCGCCGTTCTCTCGAGCCATCTTGACTTCTTTAGGGGACCACGTCATACATCACCGTTCTCTCGGAGCCACCTTGACTTCTTTAGGGGACCACGTCATCCATCATCGTTCTCTCCGAGCCACCTTGACTTCTTTAGGGGACTACTTCATCCATCACCGTTCTCTCCGAGCCACCTTGACTTCTTTAGGGGACCACGTCATCCACCACGTTCTCTCCGAGCCACCATGACGTTTGACGTGGCCAACGTGTTTCAGTCTCCGAGACATGATACGTTTATGAGCCAGTTTTCTTCCATGTTCAGGTCTTGTAAAATGCCAATATGTGTCTTCTTCTCGGTCCACCACATTGTAAGAATGTGTGTAACATTTCGGATCACAACTCCATGTGTCTTCTATTAGTGGCTGCGAAATTGACCGACTAAACATTGAGCAGGTAACAGTCACAGATGGACAGTTATGTTGGACAACATCAACAGAACAACGGAGAACGTGTTTCGATGAGGTAAAGTCTGATAGATACCTGCTTGTGAAATCAAATCTGGTTGTAAGCCGGTCGCTCAGAAAGCAATGGCAAACTACTGAGCGTAATCTTGCCAAGAACATCAACAACAGATGAAAACTGCTGGTGTTGACTGCAACGTCCTGTAAGGGATATGGAGCTTTACAAAAAAGTAGACTTATTTATTCAAGAGAGCCCAGTCGTGAACACTGACAGGGAATGATATCAGGTTCTGCCTGTGGAACAGCTTGATCGCTAATGGGTTAGGTCACATAGAAAACTCACAGACATACACAGAATACAGGATACGCTCCAGCATCTGAATGTTTAAAGGAAGAATCCGACTTGATGAGTGTGGCTACAGAGAAAGCGATTGCAGAATGCGAATCGTTAGAGACGGCTATTATGGTGGGCAATTCCAATGCACATATGGAACAATACATATAGAAATTCTCATGGTGATGAATACGGACTTGGCGACGGCGATATAAACAGCGGAGACAGATATAAAGAATGGGCACAGATGGATAATATGAGTACTGAAGTTGCGTGATTAAAGAAACACCATTGGCGGTTTTGAATATGGTAAAGTCCTGGTAATCACTGTATCCCCACATTGATTTCAAAGGAAGTCAGAAAAGATGCAGAAATAGATTGGTATCAGTCAAGCCAAGCGGCAGGCTGTTGCAGTCATCACAGTTGCGTATTCCGAGCAAAAAGTTTCAACTATCAAACAAGTAGAAGGAACAATCAGTATACTCACTTACACTGACAACCGTTCACAACATTAAAAACATGGAGTACATTGCTTTAGTAAAATTAGAAGAAACTGAACATATTTAGGAAAATGTAAGTATTCCAACATGAGACTAACGACAGATAAATGTAAAGTGATTTTTAAAAATATAGTCAGGATATCTTTAGCGCAATGCACACAGATATAAACGAATGAACTGTTCGAAAAGCACCATTGAACGTGTCCAACATCAAAGGAAGGAACCATATCAACAGGAACGGAACAAATGAAAAACCTGAACGACTGACAGCATAATTAAGTCAACTTTGCAAGGATGACAGACCAGAGATCAACGTCGAGGGCAATGGAGAAGGTCCATATATTTTCAGAACAGAAGTAAGAGAAGCAATTTGTCTGTTGCGGGAGGTGGGGCAATAAGAAACAAATAACGACAGCCAGCCGCAGGAAATGATACTATAACTAAACAAGAAGCAGACAGCACCGAGATTCTGGAATTAATGTAATGGCCAGCCTGTCATTTGATATAGAATACACTAGACGCTTATTGGCACCGGTCATTGACGATATAACGTGTGTGTGTGTGTGTGTGTGTGTGTGTGTGTCTATATATATATACAACACACTAAACCCTTAGAGGTATCGGTAATTGACGCCAGTATGTGTGTGTGTGTGTGTGTGTGTGTGCGCGCGCGAGCGAGCGTGAATATGCGTGAGTGTGTGTCTAGATATGTGCATCTTAGACGCCCCAGTGGTATCAGTCAGTGTGTGTGTGTGTGTGTGTGTGTGTGTGTGTCTGTGTGTGTGTGTGTGTCTGTCTACAACAAGACAGTTTACACGCCTTGACTATTGGGTATATGGTGCTATTTAGTCTGGGAATTTGATAAGCACATCCGACAGAAATAGACCACTGAATACCACTGACCAGGAAGAACATTCTGTGTAGTGCATATCTGTCCAAAAAGAACATTTTATATAGTGTATTTCTGTCCACGAAGAACATTTTGTGGAATGCATCTCTGTCCACGAAGAACATTATGCGTAGTGTATCTCTGTCCACGAAGAACATTATGTGTAGTATATCTCTATCCATGAAGAACATTGTGTGTAGTGTATATCAATCCACGAAGAACATTCTGTGTAATGTATCTATGTCCACGAAGAACATTCTGTGTAATGTATCTCTGTCCCCGAAGACATTCTGTGTTATGTATCTGTCGTGTCCTCCTTTAAAGTGTCGTCCCTGGAGTGAGGAGATCCGACACCCACATTATAATATTTTTTCCCTCTCAATATTCTGGAGAATCCACCAGCTTCCGTCCAACACACTCCATCAGCCTATGGACACACTTTCCTATCACTCTCTCACTGTCGTACTATGGCCCCCTTCTCATACTTCCCCAACGCAACATACTCAACAACTCTTGCTTCTAAAAATTAATAAAGATTAATTTATTAAAATAAAAGTGTAACGTATATGAGACGTGTATGTGAAGAAAATGCGTGACGTGTTCTATAAGGGGTGTAGACTCTGACTCTCAGACAGCAACCCAGTCAGCTGATCCCAGCAAAGATAGACCACAGCACGGTACGTCAGAACATGTACTTCTCACCCGTTGCCGAAACCATCTTGCCGGATACTGCTTTGCCTCTGTAGACCTCTGGTAATCCAATTTTCATGAACATCCGAAATAGACACCGGTGGTATTAACAGTTACTCATGGACCGGTTGCACTCTACACAATGTCCGTTCCTAACGTTCCTTAACAAACTGCACAAGTCTTTTGTAGTGTGTACGCAATTAGTTAGTTAGTTAGTTAGTCGACAGATCATCCTCGTTGCACATCGAAACCATTCAGTCCATAAGTGCTAATTACTAATGTTAATTGTTACTGTACTAACACTAGGTACTCTTAGTCGGTTCTCGGTTCGTTACTACTGTCTGATGCTGTGGGGTGCATCAGTATGCATCACTCTCTTTGATGAATCAATTTTCCTTCTAGCGTAAGTTACGTTTCTGTATGCAACTTTATTGACTCTTGAACTGGTGTTCTTCAGAATGGGTTTTTAATTCTTTCCCAAAACTTGTAGAGTTTTCCTTGGATCTGGTAGGGAACCTTAAATGGCACTACTGCAGTCCTATCAATCATATCTACATCTGCCATTATAGGCACGTGTAAAATTAAGTCACTAATTAACACACGGTAGATATTATTTCCACTAAGCACTGCAGTGCCCTGGCACTCCAACTAGAGCATTATTCAAGTCCACCCTAGTGATCTCAACTCGAGTTTATATCGCAACTACCAAAGTTGGCCACGTGACGTTATCCTTTACTCCCCCACACAGGTGGCACAGTGGCAAATCATCCCCTGTCAAGAACTATTTTCCTGGCTTAAATCCTGTCAAAGTTGTCAGTAATTGCCTAGATTCTCAAAACAAGCCAGCTAGTTTCTGTATACTCCCAACAAAGAGTTTCGATACCAAGCTGCCAATCATCTTGATGTGCCGGAAACCAAGAATTGACAGATGCACTGTTTTCCGTACTAGGTACTTCCGTTTTACATCTGCCCCTGTGATCTCACGGCTTCCATCTGCATTCAAATGTTGACAAACTTGTCAATCTTCTGTTCCGTGGTGACAATCCCAGCAGCCATTTTCGTCTGATGTCCGGCAGTATAGATGACAAACGGAACCATTCCATATCCTAAGCCGACAATCATATGTGATTCTAACTGTTAATGAACTGCCAACTCGATGTATCCATTCCTTCTCACTCACCACCAAATGTGTTTATGGGCTGACACGATGTAACCTGTGCAGCTGTGTTTACTCTGTTAGTACGACTGTTGTGGCCCAGAAAATATACGCCCCGCAAACGTCGGTATTATTATCTGGGTTAACTCAGGGCGCTTGTGACAGTATCTCTGTCTCCGAAGACATTCTGTGTTATGTATCTCTGTCCCCGAAGACATTCTGTGTTATGTATCTCTGTCTCCGAAGACATTCTGTGTTATGTATCTCTGTCTCCGAAGACATTCTGTGTTATGTATCTCTGTCTCCGAAGACATTCTGTGTTATGTATCTCTGTCTCCGAAGACATTCTGTGTTATGTATCTCTGTCTCCGAAGACATTCTGTGTTATGTATCTCTGTCTCCGAAGACATTCTGTGTTATGTATCTCTGTCTCCGAAGACATTCTGTGTTATGTATCTCTGTCTCCGAAGACATTCTGTGTTATGTATCTCTGTCCCCGAAGACATTCTGTGTTATGTATCTCTGTCTCCGAAGACATTCTGTGTTATGTATCTCTGTCCTCCGAAGACATTCTGTGTTATGTATCTCTGTCTCCGAAGACATTCTGTGTAATGTATCTCTGTCCCCGAAGACATTCTGTGTTATGTATCTCTGTCTCCGAAGACATTCTGTGTTATGTATCTCTGTCCCCGAAGACATTCTGTGTTATGTATCTCTGTCTCCGAAGACATTCTGTGTAATGTATCTCTGTCCCCGAAGACATTCTGTGTTATGTATCTCTGTCTCCGAAGACATTCTGTGTTATGTATCTCTGTCCCCGAAGACATTCTGTGTTATGTATCTCTGTCTCCGAAGACATTCTGTGTAATGTATCTCTGTCCCCGAAGACATTCTGTGTAATGTATCTCTGTCCCCGAAGACATTCTGTGTTATGTATCTCTGTCCCCGAAGACATTCTGTGTTATGTATCTCTGTCCCCGAAGACATTCTGTGTTATGTATCTCTGTCCCCGAAGACATTTCTGTGTTATGTATCTCTGTCTCCGAAGACATTCTGTGTTATGTATCTCTGTCTCCGAAGACATTCTGTGTAATGTATCCTCTGTCCCCGAAGACATTCTGTGTTATGTATCCTCTGTCCCTGAAGACATTGCTGTGTTATGGTATCTCTGTCCCCGAAGACATTCTGTGTTATGTATCTCTGTCCCCGAAGACATTCTGTGTTATTATCTCTGTCTCCGAAGACATTCTGTGTAATGTATCTCTGTCTCCGAAGACATTCTGTGTTATGTATCTCTGTCATCCGAAGACATCTGGTTATGTAGCTCTCTGTCTCCGAAGACATTCTGTGTTATGTATCTCTGTCTCTGAAGACATTCTGTGTTATGTATCTCTGTCTCCGAAGACAGTTCTGTGTTATGTATCTCTGTCTCCGAAGACATTCTGTGTTATGTATCTCTGTCTCCGAAGACATTCTGTGTTATGTATCTCTGTCTCCGAAGAACGTTCTGTGTAGTGTATCTCTGTCTCCGAAGAACATTCTGTGTAATGTATCTCTGTCTCCGAAGAACATTCTGTGTAATGTATCTCTGTCTCCGAAGAACGTTCTGTGTAGTGTATCTCTGTCTCCGAAGAACATTCTGTGTAATGTATCTCTGTCTCCGAAGAACATTCTGTGTAATGTATCTCTGTCTCCGAAGAAACGTTCTGTGTAGTGTATCTCTGTCTCCTGAAGAACATTCTGTGTAATGTATCTCTGTCTCCGAAGAACATTCTGTGTAGATGTATCTCTGTCTCCCGAAGAACATCTGTGTAATGTATCTCTGTCCTCCGAAGACATCTGTGTAATGTATCTCTGTCTCCGAAGACATTCTGTGTAATGTATCTCTGTCCTCCGAAGAACATTCTGTGTAGTTTTTCTGAAGTCTCTGGTCTGTCTCCGAAGACATTCTGTGTAATGTATCTCTGTCCTCCGAAGAACATTCTGGTGTATGTATCTCTGTCCCGAAGACATTCTGTGTAATGTATCTCTGTCTCCGAAGAACATTCTGTGTAATGTATCTCTGTCTCCGAAGAACGTTCTGTGTAATGTATCTCTGTCTCCGAAGAACATTCTGTGTAATGTATCTCTGTCTCCGAAGAACATTCTGTGTAATGTATCTCTGTCTCCGAAGAACATTCTGTGTAATGTATCTCTGTCCCCGAAGACATTCTGTGTATGTATCTCTGTCCCAAGACATTCTGTGTAATGTATCTCTGTCCCGAAGAATTCTGTGTAATGTATCTCTGTCCCCGAAGACATTCTGTGTAATGTATCTCTGTCCCGAAGACATCTGTGTAATGTATCTCTGTCCCGAGACATTCTGTGTAATGTATCTCTGTCCCGAAGACATCTGTGTAATGTATCTCTGTCCCGAAGACATTCTGTGTAATGTATCTCTGTCCCGAAGACATTCTGTGTAATGTATCTCTGTCCCGAAGACATTCTGTGTAATGTATCTCTGTCCCGAGACATTCTGTGTAATGTATCTCTGTCCCGAAGACATTCTGTGTAATGTATCTCTGTCCCCGAAGACATTCTGTGTAATGTATCTCTGTCCCGAAGACATTCTGTGTAATGTATCTCTGTCCCCGAAGACATTCTGTGTAATGTATCTCTGTCCCCGAAGACATTCTGTGTAATGTATCTCTGTCCCCGAAGACATTCTGTGTAATGTATCTCTGTCCCCGAAGACATTCTGTGTAATGTATCTCTGTCCCGAAGACATTCTGTGTAATGTATCTCTGTCTCCGGAAGACATTCTGTGTAATGTATCTCTGTCTCGGAAGACATTCGTTTTGTATCTCTGTCCCCGAAACATTCTGTGTACGTTCTTGTCCCGAAGACATTCTGTGTTATGTATCTCCGTCCCCGAAGACATTCTGTGTTATGTATCTCTGTCCCCGAAGACATTCGTGTAATGTATCTCTGTCTCGGAAGACATTCTGTGTTATGTATCTCTGTCCCCGAAGACATTCTGTGTAATGTATCTCTGTCTCGGAAGACATTCTGTGTAATGTATCTCTGTCTCGGAAGACATTCTGTGTTATGTATCTCTGTCTCGGAAGACATTCTGTGTTATGTATCTCTGTCTCGGAAGACATTCTGTGTAATGTATCTCTGTCTCGAAGACATTCTGTGCAGTGTATTGTCCACGAAGCTCCGAAGACGTGTTTGGATGGTATACATTGCACAACCGGCAAGCATTTTTTTATCTGCAACCACCCCCCCCCCCCCCCCCCCCCCCCCCCCCCCAGTTGCACATCATTTACAGTACGTCACAATCAACCCCGTCAATTTTTGGCTGTTTGCGATTTCTCGGTAAGTTTACGTTCCGTAGTTTGCAACTACTTTCTGAACGATCAGTACTCATACCATGAACGAATATTACCGCAAGGGGGTCAGCTTCCAAATATCTCACAGCTGTGTTTCGAACGCGTTATGCGGGATTGCGAATTAGATTCGTAACCCCTTCGCAACAGCGTAGGCAATGCATATGACATGCACTAATTTTTTTTAAATAATAAATTAAATTAAATAAATAAAGTAGAAAGAACAGGGGGATCTACAGATGAGGCGTTTAACAAGAACGCTAAGAAGGCCATGGACATTTATGACGACGCATATTTCTGTACTGCAGAATGCAATTTGATGACACAAATATGGACACCAGACCCGCCACGTTAGATGATGTCTAGAGACGAGAGGAGGGAGGAGGCTGCGACAAACTGGAAGCCTGAGGGATTTAGAGATTGAAAGACAGATGTGATGTAGAATGGTTTGGCATTGCGGCATAACGGAAGACATTGTGTGGTCGAACATTCCAAGGGCACAAATTATCTGATTATGTTCTTGGAGGAGCATGGTCTCGCCCAAACTGCTCAGCAAGGCAAACGGTGATGGGCCATCCACACACACGAACATGACTCACGACAGACAGACATGGGTGCAGTTGGAAACCAGGTGAGTCCAACAAACTTAATCGCGGTGTTACATGCAATTAAGAAGGCCACTACATCGCACTAGTCCATCTTCCTGTGTCTGCATGTGTGCCAGCATGAGTCACTACTTGCGTTATCTGATGTGTTTGCCACTCCTCTGATCTATGTGTGCATCATGTGTCTTGTTGTGCTCTGACCAATCGGGGTATCTATGCTGATGCTTATGTGTGTGTTTGTATGTCTAACGTTGCGTAGTTAATCAGTGTCCGTCTATGATTGTGTAGCTGTGTGGTTTGTATGCCTTCCCGTCTGTCAACGGATAGTGCCTGCCTGGCGTTGTGGTTGCATATTTACATTTGGCATTCAACATTGTGTATCAACCGGTGTGTGAGTGTGGGTGTGTGTGTGTGTGTGTGTGTGTGTGTGTGTGTGTGTATGTGTGTGTGTGCGCGCGCGCCCCCCCCCCCCCCCCCCCCCCCCCCCCCCCCCCCCCCCCCCCCCCCCCCCCCCGCTAGTGTATCTTTCTTTGTGGCTGATTGTCTGTACAATCAGTAATCAATCTATGTTGCTAACTACGAAACTACCGGCCAGTCGGATAACATGCCGAATAACCAACCAATCAACAAAACACCCGGGACTCAGAGGTGTTTCCAAGGCACCAGGGGTTCTATACTGGCCAAGGCCTATTGACGCGTCCTCGCCGAGCGTCCTGGGCAACAGGTCCCTTTTGGGGTCCTGGCTAAAGTCAGTAGGATCGCCGATTCCTCCGAAGTCGGAGAGTGTCTGCCTGTAAGGCGAGGAACCACCAGTCTGCACACCAATAAGCCAGACATGGGACAAAGAATACTCACGCAAACCTCAGGTCCTGTATGACATCTTACTGATGTTGGACAACAGAATGTCTTCATCCGACATACAGGACTTCGCGCTGGAGTTCACAGCCAGCGAACATAAGCAAGCAAGCAACAAAACACCATACTAATAAATCAGGACATTACCTAGTCTATTTTCAGCCTACCTAAACATATACTGACCTGCCTACCTCTTTACGTATCTGTTGATGCATCTGAGCTCACGTACCTGCCTTCGCCAGATTCTTCATTCCCACTCCCTTAACTGCGCTATATCAATGTTTACAGCTGCACGCTCTCACACAACAAGCTGTCTTCAGCCACGGAAGACACAACATTCAACAAGCTAACCAGACATCACGAGCAGAGCTCGGTCGCTGGTCCCAGAACACTGCCATCATGGCAACATTGTTCCATGGCCATTGGGAATTCATTAAGCCCTATGTCTATTTTGGTATATCGTTCATTCTGGAGATCTTTGATGAGGTCTCCGGGGACAGGCGGATGTATCGAATGACCTCACAGTCAATGCTAGTCCAGTATTAATTTGTTGAGTGCGGGAAGTCGGCTGTTTGTGGGCTGGTTTGTGTTCAGCTGTTTGTTACAGCCGACTCGGAAACAGCGTTGTTTACAGATGTGACAGGATCTCGTCGATTGTTGTGCTGTTTCTCTTATGAACCGTGTGTATTCTATTCCAATAATTGTTTTACGACAAAGTTGTCTTCTATCTCTGCATTTGTTTCATAAAACATCCGTCTTCTATCTCAGTATTTGTTTTATGAAACATCCGTCTATGTCAGTATTCGTTCTATAAAACACCCGTCTTCTATCTCAGTATTTGTTTCATGAAACACCCGTCTTCTATGCTAGTATGTGTTTCATGAAACATCTGTCTTCTATCTCAGTATTTGTTTCATGAAACATCCGTGTATCAGTATTCGTTCTATAAAACACCCGTCTTCTATTTCAGCATTTGTTTCATAAAACATTCGTCTTTTTTTCGGTATTTGTTTCATGAAACACTCGCCTTCTATCTCGGTATTTATTTCATGAAACATTCGTCTATGTCAGTATTCGTTATATGAAACATGTGTCTTCTACTTCAGTATTCGCTCTACAAAACATGTATTCTGTCTCAGATTTCGTTGTATGACACATCTGTCTTCTATCTCGGTACTCATTGTGTGAAATGTGTCCTCTACCTCAGTATTCTTATTGTGAACTATATGTCTTCTGTCTCGGTATCCATTGTGTGAAATATGTGTCTTCTTTCTATGTATTCATTATGTGAAATATGTCTTTTAACTCAGTATTTTTTTAGTGTAATATGTCCTCTATCTCAGTATTTATTGTATGAAATATGAGTCTTCTATCTCAGTATCTGTTGTATGGAATATGTGTTTTCTATCTCAGTATTCGTTGTATGAAATTGTGTATTGTGTCTTCTATACGAGTACTCGTTGAAGGAAAGAAACAAAGATAGGATCAGTTGTGGGTGCGTGCATGTAAATACTATGACTATTGATTCTGTTTTACAATAATTGTAAACGTCAATAACAAAATAACACATACTAATGTGCAAGCGCATAAGAGATTTCAGACAAGTAAGTAATGCAGAATGAAGAAAATATGTCAAATGCACGAACAACACCAAACAGATAGAAATATTATACAAGAAACATAAAAAGGCAGAAAGACGATAGGCACCGTGAACAGAAGTAACCCTGGCTTTCTCTTACAAGTACAGAATGTGTGGGTGTGTGTGTCTATATATATTATATATATAATATATATATTTTATATATATATATATATATATATTATATATATATATATATATATATATATATATATATGATGTAAAGCTAAAAAGCTAAAAGATGAAAAGAAGACAGGGGGAAGATAAGCCACAATAAAGAAGGACTGACAGTTGTTTATGCATATACATAATCATAACGAGTAACAAAACAAATAAAAAAAAAGATACAGGCAGAAAGAAAGAAAGAAAGAAATAAGAAAGAAAGAAAGACAAGCGGCTACGATAGCAAATGAGAATGTATAGCTGCCGTGCGCGTGTAGCTAGGTGCGTAGAGCCGCACTACTCTTATCAAAGATGATAGGCACTATTTCTGGAACTGCCTTCAACATTCGGGGTAAAGTCATATCTTGTTGGCTTGAATGCTGATTTATTGCGACAATATGTTGTCGGTTGTCATGTTCTATGTTCAAAACAATGTTTTCCCGTGATGAATTTGAATAACGAAGACACAAACAATAGATTGCACGATTTATTGCCTGGCATATTTCGCTGCATCTCGTCAGGTACATACTGCAGAAATCACACAACTTACGTGAATTAATTAGATAAATCCTTCAAACTGAAATATACACATGTTCGCACAGTAATGTCGATTGTCTACCACGGTAAATTTAAACTATAGAGTCCTGCTGAAACCTGTCTCTTTGGAAACCACAAGGTACAGCTTAAATTTGTATTGTTGGGAACTATAATGTACTGTTGAAAACGTCTGGTTGGAAACTATAATGTACTGTTACAACATGTCTTGTTGGGAAATATAATGCACTGTTAAAACATGTCTTGTTGGGAAATATAATGTACTGTTAAAACATGTCTGTTGC